>JAPPVO010001929.1:0-53656 GCA_030407325.1 Camellia japonica | reverse complement strand
TGATGTACTCTGTTCTTCAACCCTTCCGGCTGTCACTGACATTCTTGCCCCTGCCGGGCCCTGTCCTGGTTGGAACTCTTCCACGATATCTGGTTGATCATCCAACCACCCGCTAGCCTCTACCGATTGCTCATAATCGAACTAGTTGACTGCTGCGTCCCCTGGATCTTGGTCACTGTAAAACTGGAGATTGGCAAGGTCCTTTTCCACAGCCGTCAGATTATCTGTCCTCTGTCCCAAACCATCCCCTTGGATCGCACACAGCTCTGCCTCCGTCGGCAATTCTACTTCTAGTCTATCCTGGCATATTGACGAAATGTAGTCTCTCGGACTGTACATTTTCTCAACAGAACTCCCAGATTTCTCAAACTCTGGCTCAACAACCTTCTTCTCCTCTGAAATCTCCCCTCTTCCGTCCTTGACAGTCACCACCATGGGCTTAGGTTGGGTTATGGAGATGTCCATCATGCACAAGTTAGTGCAGTTGGGAAGGAACACCTCGGCTTAGGTAGATGGGAAGGAGTGATATAGATGCTAGGATCGTAAGACACGACCCCAGTCTGGATGAAATTGATTCTTTTGGGAGGTGGAGCTTGGTTATGTGTAGGGAGAGGGTTTGTTGTGACATTGGGTTTCTCGGGAGGCATAATCACCCCGTTATCGATGAGATCTTCGATCTCATGATGCAATCGGTAGCACAGATCGGTGTCATGACCGTGCTGCTGGTGAAATGCGCAATACTTGGCTGGATTGTGGGTAGGGGGAGTTTTTCTGGTAATGGCCGCGGCTCTAGGGCCTTCAAGTGCCCTTTTCTGATTAGAACCCCCAGAGCTTTGGACAGGGGCATATACAGTGGAGCAAAGGTTCTTATATTTTTGGGTGGGTATTTGGCTGTTTGTGGATGACTTCCGGACGCGCCGGAGAATGGCGTGGCTGCCATTGTTCTTGGAGGGAGGTTGGTGGCGACCATACTCACTTCGGAGGCTCTTGTAGTTGTAGCGCCGCTCGGGCCCGCATTAGTGTTGCGGTTGAAAGTTTTTAGGGTTGTTCCCGGTCATTATCAATTAAGCCTTGCTTCAATGCATCCTCAATCTGTACCCCCATTTCATGTAGATCGGAAAAGGTAGGAAAGGGGAGTACAATCATCTTCTGCATTAACTTCGGCTGAAGATTGCGTGCAATCATCCGAATCTGATCTTTGTCTGTGGGCCTTAAGGTCATCATCGAAGCCTTGGCCCTCCATCTGGTCACGAATTCTGAGAAGCTCTCTTTGGGCTCTTGCCTCGTTGTCTCGAGATCACGGGTCGTAATCTCAATTTGTGTGTTGTATGAGTATTGCGTGATGAAGGCCTCAGCCATCTCGTCCCAATTTCTTTTGACGTCATCTTCTAATTTGGCATACCATATGGCCGCCACACCCGACAGGGTCTGGCCGAACAGAGATAGCTTCTGCAGTCTGGTGAGGCCCATTGGTCTTAAAATATTTGAAAACAATCTCAGGTGCACCATGGGGTCACCAGACCCATCAAATCGATCGATATGAGGCATTTTGAATCTGTCAGGCAGCGTCACAGCTGCGTCGGTATATCCATCTTCAATGTCAGGGATGGTCTTGACTCCCTGGGATCTCTTGAATAGTTTTTCGAGCTTGCTCAACTTCAGTGCTGTGGGATCTGTCTCGAATTCAAAAGGGGAGTCCGGTGGGTTGGTGGGTGTTTTAGATAGCTGGGGTTGGATTTGGGGTAGGACCGGGGGCAGAGGCTATCCTGTGGGATGTCTGTATCATTCTGAACGTTAGCTGTCTCCCCGAGGGTTGGAACTCCTAGCTGGGGAGGAGCTTGCTGCGAAGCAGATGCTCCAGTTTGCTGTTGTAGCCTCACGATTAACTCTGCTTGTTCACTCATAACCATGGCCTGCTGCTTGGCGAATTCTGCCTGTCGGACAGCATCTTGCTGCATCATTTTCATACTTTCTTGGAGTTAGCGCACCATCTCCTCTAAGCTGGCCATACTGTTATGCTCTGATTGAATTACCGGTATATATTCCCTCTGTAGGTGAAACAAAACCCTGATCCCTACTGTACTCAGGTGGGGTAGATAAGGCCCTCTGAACTGACTGCTGAACTGATGCCCTCTGCCTAACTGCCCTCCGTCTAGTAACCGGGGGTAAAGAGTGGTACACAGGTTGTCCGTCTACCAGATCCTCAGATCGATGGAGTCGACGACCCCTAGTCCAGAGTGCTTGGGGAATATCTACTGGGTCAGAAGTAATCGTGCTCAACTACCTAGCAAGAAGATAAATAAAGTGTATAAGGAAATAAATAAACAGACAAATGGACAGCATAACGGCATAACGGCGTAAAAATAAGTACGCAGCACACAGTTGGGTATCACAACATCCAGCCAGTAAACTGAATATACTGTTCCTCAATTACTGATCACTGTTTCCAAATCATTGCCCCCAAGTCTGAATCTGATACCTGTAGATAATCGATTCCCAGAAATACTGATGCCCGCAGGTCTGATACTCAAACGTGCAAACTGATATGTGTGTTCCTGTAGAGATACACTCTAAAAGCACATAGCAAGTAAATGAGAGCCAAAACACCCCTATGTTGGGATAGGGTTTCCCTATCCTATTTTGTCAGGAGCTAGGGTTTCACTATGCACGCAGCGGTTTCAAACAACCTATATCGGGTAAGCAACCTGTCCTAGTTTGGAATGGTCACTATAGATTCCGACTATGCACTAGGTCGAATGGTCAAAAAGGGTGCCCCGGTAAAACCGGGGTTTGTGTTCCCATACTGGCAGAGCCCGCAACCGGTCAGCCTTATGGCATGCTTTGACAAAGTCAAGCCTCCGGCAAACTACTCAGGAATAGCAGATGGCCAATACGGTGTCCTAGGCACACCAAAGCACATGCAATGCAAAGAAACACATAAGCGAAATCAAAACAGGATATCACGAGTTCGAGTCAAGTTCTCTAATTTCCCCAGCAGAGTCGCCAGAAACTGTAGATGTCCTCGAACGTCCCAGGAGGATGAATCCCGTTCTGTTCATTTGGGTTCACTACAGTTCGGACTCAAATTGTCACGGTTCTTAATCTGAACCAAAGAGTCCAAATCCGGCAAATCGTTTTGAGAAAAACAGATTTTGAAAGAAGTGCCAAACATGGACTGCTTTGCCAGATACAGAGTCGCCACCTAAATATTTTTTAATGGGGGAATTTAGGAAACCTTGACTCGGTGCCGAAGACCACGTGTCCGTCATCACCAAAGTTGCCTCGGCTCGGGAACTTGGGTACGATTGGGGAAGATCAGCTATGAGCACCCCCTCTCGCCCGATCCGAAGATCGGCCTCTACTAACCGTGATATCTTGTTTTGAAAACATTATGCGTTCTTATTCCGATTATTAGCCTAGAATTACTATGTTGTGCGCACAGCAAACAAGTATAGACTAGATCGCCCAATTCGGAACAAAACATTGCACATCCGTTTGTTTGGAAAACGTTTTGGAATTTTGCTACTCGCAAGTAGGCTAAAATACGGATTTCAATGAATTATTCCAATTCAAACAATCCAACCTTCACCCACAGGCATTGAGGCAGTTATATCACATAAGCAATTAGCCTCATGGCAAGCATGCTGTCATGGCAAATACTCACACGCATACAAGGATGCTAAAGCATAAAAGCTTACCTAGTACTCCAAGCCAAAACAGAAACTAGTTAGTGATCAATGCATGATCCTAGTTCATGTTAAGATGACTAATGCAACACAGGCAAAATGCAGCTAGAATAGGCTCGGTTAATCTAAGATGGCATATGAGATGCTACAAATAACATGTATTCAACTTAGATTTGAAATACTTATGCAGTTAGTATGATGCGCCGAGCCTAGTGCATGCACAACGAATGAATGGATGCAAACATGCTATCATACTGTATGCTAATTGAAACATGCCCTAATCTAACCATCGAAAGCGAGTAAATAAAAGAGAAGAAAGACGTGGGGTTGGAAGACATACACACACCCACACACACTTATTACAGAATTGCCCTCGCTCGGAGGGTCCGAAAAAAATATTACACAACCAAATAAATAACTAACTACTTAATTAATTATTACAGAATTCCTATTTAATTAATAAATTAAACGGCCCCGCCTTCAAAAATGTTTGGATGATGCATGCTTGACTCGTACTGCCCGGAAGCTCGCTGCCATAGCATTGCTGCCTCTGTTTTCACTGCCTAGCCCCTCTAAAAACTACACAAGTCTCAGGACAGGTTCTATGCACACTGCGGAACACCACCGGCTGGGAGGGATGGCCACCGGCCATGGGAAATTGCCACCAGCCACTGATAAAGCTATCGGCCATTCATTGATGGCCGGTGTAGACGTCCCCGAACGCATCCCGGGCGAGGAGTGCGAGTCCCCTCCGTTACGGTTCGATATTGGGTCACTACAGTTCGAAGGACTCAAAATGTCACGGTTCTTAATCTTGAACCAAAGAGTCCAAATCCGGCAAATCGTTTTTTGAGAAAAACAGATTTTTTGAAAAGAAGTGCCAAACATGGACTGCTTCGCCAGATACAGAGTCGCCACCTAAATATTTTATTTTTGGGAAATTTAGGAAACCCTGACTCGGTGCCAAAGGCCACGTGTCCGTCATCACCAAAGTTACCTCGGCTCGGGAACTTGGGTACGATCGGGGAAGGTCAGCTATGAGCACCCCCTCTCGCCCGGTCCGAAGACCGGCCTCTACTAACCGTGATACCCAATTTTGAAAACATTATGCGTTCTTATTCCAGTTATTAGCCTAGAATTATTATGTTATGCGCACAGCAAACAAGTATAGACCAAATCGCCTAAATTGGAACAAAACATTGTAAGTTTGTTTTGAAAATGATTTGCTACTCGCAAGTAGGCTAAAATGCAGGTTTTGCCACCCTCAAGTGGGCTTTAGAAAAAGATGGTTTTGCCACTATCTAGTGGGCTTAAAACTCACAGTTTTAATGCATTGTTCCAACCTAAGTAATTTGACCTCCATCCCCAAGCATTCAAGCAGTTATATCACATAAGCACTTAGCCTCATGGTAGTCATGCTATTATGGCAACATTCACACGCATGCGATATGCTAAAGCATAAAAGCTCACCTAGTACTCCAAGCCAAAACAGAAGCTTATTAGAAATCCATGCATGGACCTAAGCATACTGAAATGTCTAATGCAACGCATGCAAAGATGTAATCTAGGCAGGCTCGGCTATCCTAAGCATGGCATGTGAAATGCTATAACTATCACGTATTCAATTTGGAATTGAAAGTACGATACAGTTTGTATGATGTACCGAGCCCGATGCATGTCAACAAATACGTGGATGCACACATGCATTGCATAAGGTATGCTAATTTAAATATGCCCTAATCTACCATCATAAGCAGGTAAATAAAAGGGAAGAAAGAAGTGGGGGTTGGAAGACATACACACACTCACCCACACTTATTACAATTGCGCCCTCACTCGGAGGGACCAAAATAATAATACAGTCCAAAAATAAATGAATAAATATTACAAATTCTAACTACTGAATAAATGAATGTGAAATAAAAGGGGGCCACAGCCCCTCGCCTCGGGATGTGCGAATGATGCATGCTCGATGTCCGCCTTGCCCGGGAACCCGCACCATGCCTCTGTTCCCTCTGCTTTTGCTGCCCTGCCTCTCTGGAAAATTGCCAGAGTCCTGGGACACCTCTCTTGCATACTGCTGAACATCACCGGCTGGGGGAAACGCTCACCGGATGCTCCAGTTTACCACCGGTTGCAATTGATAGTTATCGGCACAAAAATATTGCCGGTCGGCACTAAGGAGTGTCGGTCGGCACTAAATTCCTGCAGGAGACCGTTTTGACAGCAACAGCAGACAGACAGTGCATGGCATGGATTTTGAGCATATATATGCATGGCCAATACCCCCTATCATGTAATAGACTCAAGGGAGCACGGCCCTTGACCCCCGGGCCATCAATCACGCATTTCAATGCATGATGGCCCAAGAAGCCAAAGTGTGCAATTTGATTTCAAATGCTATGCAAACCAAATAAACACATAAAGCCCAACCTCTATCACTTGATCAAGAGGCAAGACATGCATGCCAATGCCATGCAACCTAGGCATGTTAGCTAATATGCAACATGGCATAAAAGGGAGCATACAAGCATGCCACAATTATACAAACCACTAGAGCATGCAAGATGTAATCTAAATCATGCATCATGCTAGCAACTTGGCCAAGGGAATGCAAGACGAATGCAAGTGATTTCAAGCATGCAACATATGCAACCAAAGCATACAAACATGGGATAATGCAACAACACTTGAATGGCATGCAAGGGATGGACTTACACTAATTGGACAGCTCTAAGTTAGGTCCAAAACAGTGGCCAAACATGCCTAAAACCATACACAAAGTGCTATGCAAACATGCAAGTTAATGAGATTAAAGCTAAGGCACAAAGAGAGTACTCCACCACCACTAACAAGATCATTCATGGCATGAATTTAAGCAACCAAAAACAGATTTTCAGCATGCAAAAACACAACTAAAGCTCACGCACATGGCATCCCAAAAGCTCTAAACACATAGGCACACACAATGCACATTTCAAAGGATAAAAGGGCGCACCTTCAAAGCATGAATGAGATAGCAAATACAAACATGTGAGCATGGATTAAGGTCTGAAATAACATGTTGGCGGTTCCAAACCACTAAAATAATGGAAGCAATGCATGCTACATACTCACACACCTAAGGCTAGCAAGCCAAAATACAAAGTGACTATATAAGGCATGTCATGGATGGCCTAAACAACCAAAAACAGATCTTAAGCATGGCAAAACAAACACATTTTCAGTTTATGACCAGCCACAAAAGCAGAGGCAAGATAGGCTAACAAAGCATGCAAACTTACGGTAAATAGAAGAGATTACAAAGCAAGTGCATGATAGAGTTACCAAACATGGTTGAGCCCTTCTTCAATGTTGAAGAAGGGCTCAAAACAAGCCTCTTTACAGTTTATTACATGTTCAAAAACAGATTATACACCAGCCAAATATACTATGCAAGAATCATGGCATACAAGGGGGTATAATGGTAAGTACTACATGGAGATCCCCAACAGTGTTGAGCCCTTCTTCAATGTTGAAGAAGGGCTCAAAACAAGCAACTTTGTAGTTTACATCGAAGCTCAAAAATACATGCAACTATGGCTTAGATATGAGCCAAGAAAATGCTAGTTTGAGGGAAATAGACACTTACCCTTGAAGACCAATGAACCAGCAGGTTTTGAGTGAAGAAAATGAGCTCCTAACCTCTGCAAATGTCCTCCCAAATGCTGGAAATGGAAGTGGTGGTGTTGTGCTATGGGTTGGTGAAGGAATGGCCAAGAATAATGGACTTTTGGAGGCAAAGAAGTAAGATATAGAGAGAGATAGAGGGTTGTATCTATCTATATCAGATATATATCTATATATCTCTGGTTTTTGTTCCAAAACTCCAACCCTTGCTCAAGGGAGAGGAGAGGTGCTTATATAGGCAAGTATATACACTAAACTTAGAGGCTAAGTTAAAGAAAAAGGGTCAAGGGGGTGCAAGGCTTGTAAGGGAAGCTTGGACAGCTGGTAAGGCTTCTTGAGGAAGCCAAGACAAGGGGTCAAGGCTTCCTCAAGAAGCCATGAGCAAAGGGTGCACAAAAGAGGGTTAAAGGGTGCAAAATAGGCACATGCATGCACGTGGGTCGAGTTCTGTGCATCCCAGCTGGCACAACTGTCATGCACCATCCTCAGAGGGGTTCAGAAGGGTCACCGGCCGGCCAAAACAGTCACCGGCACAAAAAAGTGCCGGCCGGCATCATACAGTGCCGATCGGCCAAGGATCTGGATAAAAGAGTGCCGATGGCTACTAGGGAGAGCCGGTGGAGGTGTGAGGCAGCCGGTGGGTTCTAGGGATGGCTAACAGGCCTTCCCCTACCCTCAAATGCAAACACACACAAGCCTTGGTGGAAAACCAAGCACAGAACAAACCGGTTAAGAGATCCTGAGGCACGGCGCGCAGTCGGGACCTCCGGGAACTCAAAACGAACACAAACATGGATAATCACCGGGTGTTCAAGCGGTGATGTCCAAGTCTTGAGGACGGTCAAAAATGGGGTGTCTACAGTTGCCCCTCTTTGACAGAACTCGAAAGTCATAAGAATGACGGGAGTGAATGTCAAAGCCCAGAGACGACCCATTTTTGACAAGGCCGAAAACTTAGACAGACATACAAAGCGCAAATGGTTGAACTCGCAAGCTGCCTACGTATCCCTTAGGGAATCAAACCAGCGTAGTTCATGCGGGATACAAACGATATGCAGGAAAATTTTGATAATTGGACTTATACGCTACGCGAAGCCGGTTTGAAAATTGGACTTATACGCTTTCGCGAAGCCGGTTTTGACAAGTAAAGTGCACAAAATAGTGCGAGGCGCAACATAGCGCGAGTGAAGTGTAACGCACAAGACAGTGCGATAAAATGGATGCAAAAAGCAGGTAAGGTGCACGAAACAGTGCGATGCGGAGTGAATGCACAAAACAGTGCTAAACAGTTGCACAAAATAGTGCGATGCTAAAGCTGTACAAAATAGCATGAGCAGGGTGAATGCACAAAACAGTGTGATACAGATAAGGTGCGCAAGATAGCGCGATACGCAAAATAACGCGAACAATGAATGTATGCAAAATGCAACCAGGTAAAGTGCGCAAAATAGAGCGAATAATACAATGCACAAAATAGTGCGATGCGCTAAACAGCGCGATGCGTTAGACAACGCGAATGCACAAGACAGTGTGATGCGCTAAACAGCGCGATGCGTTAGACAACGCGAGTGCACAAGATAGTGCGAATGGAGGTGCGCAACATAGCGCGATGATGTGATGCACAAATTCTGCCGCGATGCGCTAAACAGCGCGATGCGTTAAACAACGCGAGTGCACAAGATAGTGCGATGATGTGATGCACAAAACAGTGTGATACGAAAAATGGCACGATTAAAATGCAATGCACTAACAAGTGCAAATGGGGTGCGCAAGATAGCGCGAGCAAATGTAATGCAAAATAGTGCGATGCGCAAAATAGCGCGAATGAAGTGTAATGCACAAAACAGTGCGATGCGCAAAATAGCGCGAACAAATGTGATGCACAAGACAGTGCGAATGGGGTGCGCAAGATAGCGCGAGCAAATGTAATGCACAAAATAGTGCGATGCGCAAAATAGCGCGAATGATGAATTGCACAAAATAGTGCGATGCGCAAAATAGCGCGAATGAGATGTAATGCAAAATGCAGTGAGATGCACAAAATAGCGCGAATGAAATGTAATGCACAAAACAGTGCGATTGAGGTGCGCAAAATAGCGCGATGCGTTAGACAACGCGAGTGCACAAGACAGTGCGATGGAGGTGCACAAGATAGCACGATGATGTGAAATGCACTAGACAGTGCGATACGCTAAACAGCGCGAGTGATTTGAAATGCACAAGATAGTGCGATACACTAAACAGCACGAGTGATTTGAAATGCACTAAACAGTGCGATACGCTAAACAGCGCGAGTGATTTGAAATGCACTAAACAGTGCGATACGCTAAACAGCGCGAGTGAGGTACAACCACAAGATGCACATGACAGTGCAAGTGAGATACAAAGTGCAAGTGCACAAGATAGTGCGATGAAATGCATTTTCTATGCAAGTATGGGGGCATTTTCCATGCAATATTGAAAACAAGCATATTTTATGCATGAATCATAACGATGCGCGGCACACATGCAACAACAGTGTATATGAAAGTTCATATTCTATGCAATAGAGGAGCATCAAATGTGTACTCTGGTGTCTCTGATTACCTCTCAGAGGGTTTTGCAACACACTCAGTTCGAAAAGGGTACACCCTGTTCATATCGGCAAGAGATAACATCTGCTGCTGCTTTAATTGCCGTTCTGACTTGAAGCAGGCTTACACTTGAGGTAGAGGCGCACTCATACTTCGGTAGCATTGACAAGGCCTGAAGAGGTACATCCGGAGTAAAATCACGGAATTTGCTGAAGGCGAAACACACTCAGATGCTTCCATTTTCCCTCTTTTGCTTTAGCTTTGCAGTCCGGAACCATATAGCTTCAGATAGGTCCTGGTTTTACTGTTCTCATATGACCTGGGTTGAATCCTGCGGTTTTATGAAAGAACAAATTCCTTTTTGCACAAATGTGGAGAATGGCACAGCACTCTGAGCACACAACAAATCATTTTTGAAATTGAGAAAATGAGTTCTCGACCGGATATTGAGCCTACAACTGAACACAACAAAGACGACCCAACAACGGAAAATAAAGGTAAACAACCTAAACACATCTATTGACACTTGAAATGACTCAAAACAAGACTCGAGACAAACAAAACAAAACACAAGACTCAAATGTGCACAGGGAGCCTGTTTCACCGGGTATTATTTCCCACCCTTGCTCATTTGTGATTCTCACATCACTCGGCCCTCAAGCTCTGTTTTTCTGAAAAAGCCCTTTTCTCACTTTTCTCTCAACGCACATCTCTCTATTCTTTAATCTCTCAATTTTTTATCCCTTCCCAGAGTGGTTGGTAGATAGACAAGAAGTTGCGGGCTCTTGCCCCTAGCATTTTGCTAGATTCTTTTTCTTCCGCACACAGCAGTGAACTTTCCCACAGAGAGGTTGTGCCACAACTGGGTGTGTAGCAAATCTGTAGCTAACATCGGTTGATGATGCCCTGCTGGGGAGTTTGGACGTGGTTAGATCTGTCCAGATGAGGAAGTGGAACATCTCGCCCCATTCCAATTTATGCTTCGCACATGGCTTGATACCTCGCTGCTTGGAGGACGAGAGAGCTTTCAGCCCTTTGTTGTTGACTTCAGTTGTGCCTTCTTCTGGCAGGTGGAGTGCCCTTCTTGGCGAGTATGTTGATGATGGGGAAAAGACAGAACACCTGACTCAACTGTGCCCTTAGTTCATTATTTTGACCATTTTTGTTTTGGTTTTCTACTAAAACCATTTTGACCAACATGAGAGTTAGATTAACATGCTTATTCGATTTTTGATTTGAAATCATGCAAGTCAGGCTATGAGCACTGAAAATTTTCCTTTTTTTTGGGTCCAAGAAAAGGTCCAGTTTTGGAAAATATGAAATAATTTTTGAGAGACCAGTCAACCTCAGTAAAAATTCCCAAAAACTGTTTTTGCAAACGGTCACTGCTCAACGAGCGTAGAACCCACTCTCGAGATGCGCAACCTCAGATTCGAAGGAAAATTGCCCTTGCTTGAGGGGAGCTGCATGGCAACGGAAAGTTGCCCCTTGTTTGAATGGCACCGCGGCGCATTGAATGGCAACGGAAAGTTGCCCCTTGTTTGAATGGCGCCGCAGCACACTGAATGGCAACGAAGAGTTGCCCCTTGTTTGGATGATGCCGCAGTGCATTGAATGGCAACGAAGAGTTGCCCCTTGTTTGGATGTTGCCGCAGCGCATTGTAGTCAGTCCTCGGAGCGACGAACACAACCAGACTCTCGGATACAGAGAAGGCGAAGATGATCAGAACCATCGCATGGACACAATCGAATTTTGAATTGTTTTACGGCTGGACTTCAGAATGAAGTTGCCTACGTATCCCAAAGATGGGAATCAAGCCTTACGTAGTTCGGGGTTAGGGTACACTCGGGTATTTAACCTCTCCTTTTATGCTCTAACTTTTGCCAAGGCGCCTATTGCAGGTTTTCGACCTTGCGAGCTTTATTCTTCTTTCTTTTTTTCTCTTTTTTTTTCTTTTTCTTTTAGGCTCTAACTTTTGCCAAGGCGCCCGATGCGGGTTTTCGACCTTGCGAGCTTCTTCTTTTCTTTCTTTTCTCTTCTTTTTTGTTTTTTTTTTTTTTCTATATATTTTTCTTTCCTTTTGTATGTATTTTTTGCTTGCTCTAACTTTTGCCTGGGTCGCCCTTCCGGGTTTTCGGCCCAGCGAGCTCTCAAAGGGTAAAAGTGTAGCGAGTCCATGCCAAATGGTTTTAGGGTTTTGATGCCATCCGTATCCAGGAGAGTGGCTGTTGATTCGCAAGAGAACTCATCTTCGGCTCTTCGGGCACATCTGACATCTTTGCCCCTAGTTTGAGGGGGGGCTTCTGATCTAGCTTCCCAAGCCTCTCTTGACGACATCTGATCTTCTTGATTGACTTTCTTGCCTCTTGTTCGAGGGCTGCTTTGAATCTGGTCTCACAGGCCTCACGTTGTAGTTAACCGTTGAACATTCTGAGTTTGAGTCCAAGGTTCGAAAATGAGGGGTCGAGTCTCGAGGCTGAGAGCGATCCTAGGCTGCACAATCTCAAAAGTGATTCCACACATGTCTTTGCAGGACCGCGCAAAATATTTTTTGAAAGTTTTTAAGAAAGCGACAAATCGCTCGCGCTGAAGACAGTGTAGGACCGATCTGGATCAAAGCTAGGGTCCTTCTCAGTACTCACACTAACAAGCATGATTTCATTCATTAAGGGCTTAGCACGCCTCTCTTTCTCCCAATTTGATCAAATTTTGCTAATCCCGAGGAATTCCTTTCTTCGTTTTCACCACAGTGCTTGAAAAAGTTTTGAAAAACTCAGGTCATTACATTGACTTCAAGGCACAGAAAAGACAGAGTTCTTAATCAAAATACTGTCATCTCATTTAGAATTCTGGCACAACTAGCACATGGCAGATACAAACACAAGAGTGTGAAAATCACTGCTGTTCCATTCAAATCTGTTGGCAGAACTGGCTCCCTGGCAGAAACAGACTCAAGAGAAAGCAAAAAGACAAACACAAAACAAGATAGTGATGTCCGAGGTAACACTCCGGAATCACCTGACTTCAACAAAACAGGACTGACTCGATACAACAAGACAGACCTGAAATAAAAAGACTGACTCAAAATAAAGAGACAGACTCAAAGCAACATAACAAAACTGACCCAATACCCAAGTCAGAAAGCAAAATTAACAGCATTTGTACATTGCTCAAAACAGTGCACGCCGTCCACCACATCTGAAGTAAACTGAACAACGCCCGCAGGTGGTTCATCTCCCGATCACATATTCACATTATGCCTCAAGTTCACCGATCCAGTGCCGATAGACTTTGCAGGGGCTGGTGCGACGATGACCTTATTGTCAATCAGATCTTGTATTTCGTGGCGAAGACGGTAACAACTATCAGTGACGTGGCCGACTTGCTGATGAAAGGCACAGTACTTGGTCGGATCATGGAGGGAGGGAGTTTATTTGGCAATGGCCGTAGCTCTAGGGGTTTCAGGTGCCCCTTTTTTATTAGGACCCTCAAGGCCGCTGACAGAGACATGTACAGTGGGGTAAACACCCTCTGGCCCCGAGGTGGGTATTTTGAGGTTTGTGGCTTTTTGCTGGATGCACCAGCAAAGGGATTGACAGGTGCTGACTGGGTTTGCTGGTCTCTTCCGAGTACAGGGCTAGAGCTGAAAGGAACATTCCTGGTACAACGGCCCTTTTCCCGGCTACCCCTCGATTCAAACTGCTCTCACTCTGAACGGCAAAAGTGCCATCCACGATCGTTGCAACGACTGCTAGTACTTGCTGTTTGTTTAGCCCTTCGGCTTTCAAAGCCTCAATATCCCACTGAAGGTGTTCATGGGACGAATGCCTGCCCCTACCTTGTTCTTACCACCTGTCTCTACTTTGCCAAGGGATTGGCCTTCTTCAATGTAGCCTGTCCCAAGGTTGGGGAGCCTTTAGACATGAACTCTCTGGTATGTGATGTGGTTGATGACGGAGCCAAAACTCCAAAGGTTAGATCTGCCACAGTTCTCTGAAGATCTTCGATCATCCTCATCAGCTCAGAAGTAGTGGGCTCACAGGTTTGAGATGATTGGGATTCAGGTGCATCCATCATGCACAAGTCCGTGCTTTCTGGAATGAACACCGCAGGCTTGGGCAGATGGGCTGGGGTGATATATACGCTGGGGTCGTAAGGGACGGCCAGTGTGTGAATTAGATTGAGATGTGGATGAGGTATTTGGTCATTGGGGGCTGAAGGTGGAGCTATCGTTTGGTTGTCAATGAGATTTTGGATCTCATGACGAAGGCGGTAGCAACGGTCGGTGCCATGACGCGCTGCTGATGGTACATACAGTATTTGGAAGGGTTATGTCTGGCTGGGAGTGGGTTTGGAAGGGGTTGGGGTTCTAGGAGTTCTAGGTGCCCTTCTTCTCGCAGCTTTTTCAAAGCTTGAGAGAGACTCATGTAAAGAGGATGGAATTTTCGGGCTTGGGGCTGAGTTGAAGTGGTTGGTTTTGGCCATTGAGGGAGGGGGTGATAGTGCCTACTTCTGAGCATTTCGCAGCTGTGCTACCATCAGTAGTAGCATTGGGAGTGCGAGCAACATTCTTCTTCAAAGGCTCATTATCTTCTGCAAAGATCCCTTGTTTGATGGCATCCTCGATTTGAACCCCCATTTCATGAAGGGCTGGGAAAGGTAAACAAAGGTAGAACGACCATTTTTTGCAGCAACTTGCCATGCAGATTCCGAACAATCATCCTGATCTGATCTTTGTCGGAAGGTTTTGTAGTCATCATTGAGGTTTTTGCTCTCCATCTCGTCACGAACTCTGAGAAACCTTCCTTTGGTCCTTGGCGGGTGACTTCAAGATCACGAGTGGTGACCTCAATCTGTGTGTTGTAGGAGTATTGATCACTGAAGGCCTCAGCCATCTCTTCCCAGTTCTGTTTCACAGAGTTCTCCAATTTCGTATACCAGATTGCGGCTATCCCAGACAGGGTTCGGCCGAATAGTGACAATTTCTGGGCTGTGGTCAAACCCATTGGTCTCAGAATATCAGAAAACAGGTGGAGGTGCACCATTGGGTCTCCAGAGCCATCGAATCGATCGATATGTGGCATCTTGAACTGATCCGGTAATGTCACCATTGAGTCGGTATAACCATCCTCTATATCAGGAATAGAGTGGGCCCCCTGAGACTTTTTAAACAATTTCTCAAGCTTGCTCACTTTCAACGCCGTGGGGTTCGTCTTGAACTCAAAAGGGGAGTCTGGCAGGTTGATGGGTGTGTTTTAGATAGCTGGGGTAGAACCGGGGGCGGAGCTGGCCCCGTTGGAATGTCCGTATCTGCCTGGACATCTGGTGTTTCCCCGGGTGTCTGAACCCCTGGTAGTGGAGGAACTTGTTGTGAAGCAGACGCTCCGGTTTGCTGCTCTAGCCTAGCAATTGTCTCTGCCTGTTGGGCTATGACTACAGCTTGTTGCTTGGCGAATTCTGCTTGATGGACAGCGTCTTGCTGCATGGCTTTCATACTATCCTGGAGTTGGCGCACCATCTCTTCCAGACTCGACATATTGTCCTGGTCTAACTGAGCAACCGGTATATCTGTGCTTGCTGTAAGCTCGGAAATCTCTACCCAACTGCTCAAAGATCACTGATCTGGTAGCTGTGGTACTGGTGGTCTGTGCCTGACTAGCCTTCTCTGGCCCTGATTACCCTTGAACTGAGTCTCTGACCTAACAAAGTCTATCAGCACAAATCTAATGTAACCGGGGGATAGTGGAGCCTTCTGAAGCTATAGTTCCAGGACTACCTAGCAAAAGAGAAAACAGACAGCATCTCAGCTCAACTTCACTGGAACGAATATGAGCAAAGTTGAACGACTGTATTCTATTACTGATCACTGTTCCCCGAAATCACTGCCCCAAATCTGAATCTGATACCCGCAGATATAACTGATTCTCAAATACTAATACTGGTGCCCGCAGGCCGGATACCCAGACCTGCAAACTGGTATATGCATTCCCTGTAGAGATACATTCCTAAAAAAAACACATAGTAAGTAAATGAGAGCCAATACACCCCCATGTTGGGGTAGGGTTTCCCTGTCCTATTTTGTCAGGAGCTAGGGTTTCACTACGCACGCAGCGGTTTCAAACAACCTATATCGGGTAAGCAACCTGTCCTAAGTTGGAATGGTCACTATGGATTTCGATATGCACTAGGTCGAATGGTCAAAAAAGGGTGCCCCGGTAAAACCAGGGTTTGTGTTCCCATACTGGCAGAGCCCGCAACCGGTCAGCCTTATGGACATGCCTTGACAAGACAAACCTCCAGCAAACCGCTCAGGAATAGCAGATGGCCAACACGGTGTCCTAGGCACACCAATGCACATGCAATGCAAAGAGACACATAAATGGAATCAAAACAGGATATCACGAGTTCGAGTCAAGCTCTCTAAAATCCCCAGCAGAGTCGCCAGAAACTGTGATGTCCCCGAACGCATCCGGGCGAGGAGTGCGAGTCCCCTCCGTTACGGTTCGATATTGGGTCACTACAGTTCGAAGGACTCAAAATGTCACGGTTCTTAATCTTGAACCAAAGAGTCCAAATCCGGCAAATCGTTTTTGAGAAAAACAGATTTTTTGAAAAGAAGTGCCAAACATGGACTGCTTCGCCAGATACAGAGTCGCCACCTAAAATATTTTATTTTGGGAAATTTAGGAAACCCTGACTCGGTGCCAAAGGCCACGTGTCCGTCATCACCAAAGTTACCTCGGCTCGGGAACTTGGGTACGATCGGGGAAGGTCAGCTATGAGCACCCCCTCTCGCCCGGTCCGAAGACCGGCCTCTACTAACTGTGATACCCAATTTTGAAAACATTATGCGTTCTTATTCCAGTTATTAGCCTAGAATTATTATGTTATGCGCACAGCAAACAAGTATAGACCAAATCGCCTAAATTGGAACAAAACATTGTAAGTTTGTTTTGAAAATGATTTGCTACTCGCAAGTAGGCTAAAATGCAGGTTTTGCCACCCTCAAGTGGGCTTTAGAAAAGATGGTTTTGCCACTATCTAGTGGGCTTAAAACTCACAGTTTTAATGCATTGTTCCAACCTAAGTAATTTGACCTCCATCCCCAAGCATTCAAGCAGTTATATCACATAAGCACTTAGCCTCATGGTAGTCATGCTATTATGGCAACATTCACACGCATGCGATATGCTAAAGCATAAAAGCTCACCTAGTACTCCAAGCCAAACAGAGCTTATTAGAAATCCATGCATGGACCTAAGCATACTGAAATGTCTAATGCAACGCATGCAAAGATGTAATCTAGGCAGGCTCGGCTATCCTAAGCATGGCATGTGAAATGCTATAACTATCACGTATTCAATTTGGAATTGAAAGTACGATACAGTTTGTATGATGTACCGAGCCCGATGCATGTCAACAAATACGTGGATGCACACATGCATTGCATAAGGTATGCTAATTTAAATATGCCCTAATCTACCATCATAAGCAGGTAAATAAAAGGGAAGAAAGAAGTGGGGTTGGAAGACATACACACACTCACCCACACTTATTACAATTGCGCCCTCACTCAGGGACCAAAATAATAATACAGTCCAAAAATAAATGAATAAATATTACAAATTCTAACTACTGAATAAATGAATGTGAAATAAAAGGGGGCCACAGCCCCTCGCCTCGGGATGTGCGAATGATGCATGCTCGATGTCCGCCTTGCCCGGGAACCCGCACCATGCCTCTGTTCCCTCTGCTTTTGCTGCCCTGCCTCTCTGGAAAATTGCCAGAGTCCTGGGACACCTCTCTTGCATACTGCTGAACATCACCGGCTGGGGGAAACGCTCACCGGATGCTCCAGTTTACCACCGTTTGCAATTGATAGTTATCGGCACAAAAATATTGCCGGTCGGCACTAAGGAGTGCCGGTCGGCACTAAATTCCTGCAGGAGACCGTTTTGACAGCAACAGCAGACAGAGTGCATGGCATGGATTTTGAGCATATATATGCATGGCCAATACCCCCTATCATGTAATAGACTCAAGGGAGCACGGCCCTTGACCCCCGGGCCATCAACACGCATTTCAATGCATGATGGCCCAAGAAGCCAAAGTGTGCAATTTGATTTCAAATGCTATGCAAACCAAATAAACACATAAAGCCCACCTCTATCACTTGATCAAGAGGCAAGACATGCATGCCAATGCCATGCAACCTAGGCATGTTAGCTAATATGCAACATGGCATAAAAGGGAGCATACAAGCATGCCACAATTATACAACCACTAGAGCATGCAAGATGTAATCTAAATCATGCATCATGCTAGCAACTTGGCCAAGGGAATGCAAGACGAATGCAAGTGATTTCAAGCATGCAACATATGCAACCAAAGCATACAAACATGGGATAATGCAACAACACTTGAATGGCATGCAAGGGATGGACTTACACTAATTGGACAGCTCTAAGTTAGGTCCAAAACAGTGGCCAAACATGCCTAAAACCATACACAAAGTGCTATGCAAACATGCAAGTTAATGAGCCTAAAGCTAAGGCACAAAGAGAGTACTCCACCACCACTAACAAGATCATTCATGGCATGAATTTAAGCAACCAAAAACAGATTTTCAGCATGCAAAAACACACCTAAAGCTCACGCACATGGCATCCCAAAAGCTCTAAACACATAGGCACACACAATGCACATTTCAAAGGATAAAAGGGCGCACCTTCAAAGCATGAATGAGATAGCAAATACAAACATGTGAGCATGGATTAAGGTCTGAAATAACATGTTGGGCGGTTCCAAACCACTAAAATAATGGAAGAATGCATGCTACATACTCACACACCTAAGGCTAGCAAGCCAAAATACAAAGTGACTATATAAGGCATGTCATGGATGGCCTAAACAACCAAAAACAGATCTTAAGCATGGCAAAACAAACACATTTTCAGTTTATGACCAGCCACAAAAGCAGAGGCAAGATAGGCTAACAAAGCATGCAAACTTACGGTAAATAGAAGAGATTACAAAGCAAGTGCATGATAGAGTTACCAAACATGGTTGAGCCCTTCTTCAATGTTGAAGAAGGGCTCAAAACAAGCCTCTTTACAGTTTATTACATGTTCAAAAACAGATTATACACCAGCCAAATATACTATGCAAGAATCATGGCATACAAGGGGGTATAATGGTAAGTACTACATGGAGATCCCCAACAGTGTTGAGCCCTTCTTCAATGTTGAAGAAGGGCTCAAAACAAGCAACTTTGTAGTTTACATCGAAGCTCAAAAATACATGCAACTATGGCTTAGATATGAGCCAAGAAAATGCTAGTTTGAGGGAAATAGACACTTACCCTTGAAGACCAATGAACCAGCAGGTTTTGAGTGAAGAAAATGAGCTCCTAACCTCTGCAAATGTCCTCCCAAATGCTGGAAATGGAAGTGGTGGTGTTGTGCTATGGGTTGGTGAAGGAATGGCCAAGAATAATGGACTTTTGGAGGCAAAGAAGTAAGATATAGAGAGAGATAGAGGGTTGTATCTATCTATATCAGATATATATCTATAATCTCTGGTTTTTGTTCCAAAACTCCAACCCTTGCTCAAGGGAGAGGAGAGGTGCTTATATAGGCAAGTATATACACTAAACTTAGAGGCTAAGTTAAGAAAAAGGGTCAAGGGGGTGCAAGGCTTGTAAGGGAAGCTTGGACAGCTGGTAAGGCTTCTTGAGGAAGCCAAGACAAGGGGTCAAGGCTTCCTCAAGAAGCCATGAGCAAAGGGTGCAAAAGAGGGTTAAAGGGTGCAAAATAGGCACATGCATGCACGTGGGTCGAGTTCTGTGCATCCCAGCTGGCACAACTGTCATGCACCATCCTCAGAGGGGTTCAGAAGGGTCACCGGCCGGGCAAAACAGTCACCGGCACAAAAAAGTGCCGGCCGGCATCATACAGTGCCGATCGGCCAAGGATCTGGATAAAAGAGTGCCGATGGCTACTAGGGAGAGCCGGTGGAGGTGTGAGGCAGCCGGTGGGTTCTAGGGATGGCTAACAGCCTTCCCCTACCTCAAATGCAAACAACACAAGCCTTGGTGGAAAACCAAGCACAGAACAAACCGGTTAAGAGATCCTGAGGCACGGCGCTCAGTCGGGACCTCCGGGAACTCAAAACGAACACAAACATGGATAATCACCGGGTGTTCAAGCGGTGATGTCCAAGTCTTGAGGACGGTCAAAAATGGGGTGTCTACAGCCGGCTGGCACTAGAGATGGCGGCCGGCCCAAACTTCCTGCAGAAATCAGTTTTGACAGCAACAGAGGGCAAGCAGTGCATGGCATGGAATTTCAAGCAAATGTAAGCGTGGCCACACTCCCTATCATGCAATGGACTCAAAGGAGCATGGCCCTCGACTCTCGGGCCATCAATTATACATGATGGCCTAAGAGGCCAAGTTTGCCATTCAATGTAAATGCATGCAACAATCAAATGAAAGCTAACGCCTTATCATATTGAGATCAAAGGCATCGGCGACCGAGGATTGAGACGTGTTTTGTCACTTGGAGTACAAACACTCCTCACCCCTCAAGTTTGGCTTGACACCCCAAACCAAACAAATGCAATGCATATATGCCATATATAATGCAAAATAATGCAACTCATGCAATGTAACATGACCATACTAAGCTAGACTAATGCAATATGAACATGTCAAGCATACAACAAGATGTATGATACAATTAGCTAAACAATGTGCAAGCGTGCAAACATGGTACAATGTAAGCATGCAACCAATGTAAGGCAATGCGTCAAACATGCAATGGTGGATTTAAACCATAAAGGGCAGACCTCAGCTCACCCCAAAACAATGGTCAAGGGTGATGCAAAAGGACACAAAATGTCAAGCAAACAAGCATGCCAATTGGTCCAAGGTTCAAAGCTAGTCAAGATGCTAGAACTAAGGTCATGTCAACCAAACCCCACAAGGCCAAGATGACTGAAAACAATCTAGGGGCAGACCAAAATATGGCTAGGACATGCATGGAAAATGGTCAAATCATGTCAAGAAATGGGCCCAAAACAAAAGACATGCAAAGCTACCAAATGGAGCATTACTCTACACCTACCTCAACCACTCATGGCATGAACTAAGCAACCAAAAACAGATTTCCAATGCATCAAAATACACCCAAAAACCCTCTGATATGGCAGCCCAAATGACCTAGATACAAAATATGCACTATGACCCTCTTTAAGGCACAAAGGAACAAACCTTCAAGGCATAGAAGGGATGATGAATGCAAGCATATGAACATGAATTATGGACTGAAATGACATGTGAGATGACTTCAACTCATTGAAACATCCCACTTCAAGCATGTTCATGATTCACATCCTTAGGACTCACAAGCCCAAATGCAAAGAGACCATACCAAACATGGCAAAGATGGTTAAAATAGCACCTAACAGACCTTAAGCATGGAAAAATAGGACTAAAAACCTCACAAAGCTAGGCAAAAATATGAGGGCATGGTAGGCTACATGCATGATGCATTTCTAGGCCAAATAAGGGACTACAAAGCAAGCATATTAAGCATGCAAGGGGCCATTAATCCGACCAAAAACAGAGGCATAATATGACCCAACAACACCCAAAAACCTCTGAAATGAAGCCAAGAACAACTAATCATGCATGCTACCCTTAAGAGCCAAAAACATGCACAAATGAAACACAAAGGGGAGAGGGGTGTCCCTCCCCTATTCAAAACCTCAAACCCTTTTCTTCACCACTAAAAATCCACTGGATTTCAGTGGTGAGAAGACCAATACACAAGAGTAACCAAGGCTTAACAAAGAGAGCTCCAAAAGGGCCAAACAAGGCCTAATAGGGGGGAGATCAACCCCAAACCACAAAACAACCTTAATGAAGTATCTTAAGCATGCAAATACAAGACTTTTTTCAGTTATACACAAAGTCTAAAATAGCAAGCAAGATAGGAAAAAATCTAGTGCAAGATTGGGGAATCTAAAGTAAGAATGTTACCCTTGAAGAAACCTTGAGGAACAGCAAGATCAGCCACCTTTCTCTGATCAAAACCAGTCCAAAAACTCAAGAACAAACCCTCTAAGCCTCTCAAGGTTGAAGTGTGGTGTAATGGTGTGTGTCTTAGTGCAAAACTAAGGTCAAAACACACTTTTAGGCCACAAAACACACACAAAAGAGGAGAGAGAGGGAAATTTTGAGAGAGAGAGAGAGAGTGATGTACAGATATATGTATGTATAAGCTCTGGTTTTTTTTTCAACCCCAACAATGGAGGAGGGGGGCTCTATATATAGACAAAACAAAGGTTTGAAGCTTCCTAAAGAAGCTAAACAAAAAAAGGTCAAAGGGGGAAAAGGGGGCAAGGCTTCCTGAGGAAGCTAGGACAGCTGGCAAGCTTCTTGAGGAAGCTTTGACAAAGGGTCAAGCTTCCTCAAGAAGCTTTGACCAAAAGGGTGCAAAAGGGGCAAAACAGCCACATGTATGCCCGGGGCAGGTTTGTGCATTCCAGCTGGCACAGCTGGCATGCACCATGCCTGAAAATGGTAAAAAGGTGCTACGGGCCAGAAAAGGAGGTCACCGGCCAAGAAGATGGCCGGCCGGCCAAAACTTCCTGCAGAAATCAGTTTTGACAGCAACAGGGCAAGCAGTGCATGGCATGGAATTTCAAGCAAATGTAAGCGTGGCCACACTCCCTATCATGCAATGGACTCAAAGGAGCATGGCCCTCGACTCTCGGGCCATCAAATACATGATGGCCTAAGAGGCCAAGTTTGCCATTCAATGTAAATGCATGCAACAATCAAATGAAAGCTAACGCCTTATCATACTGAGATCAAAGGCATCGGCGACCGAGGATGAGACGTTTTTGTCACTTGGAGTACAAACACTCCTCACCTCAAGTTTGGCTTGACACCCCAAACCAAACAAATGCAATGCATATATGCCATATATAATGCAAAATAATGCAACTCATGCAATGTAACATGACCATACTAAGCTAGACTAATGCAATATGAACATGTCAAGCATACAACAAGATGTGTGATACAATTAGCTAAACAATGTGCAAGCGTGCAAACATGGTACAATGTAAGCATGCAACCAATGCAAGGCAATGCGTCAAACATGCAATGGTGGATTAAACCATAAAGGGCAAACCTCAGCTCACCCCAAAACAATGGTCAAGGGTGATGCAAAAGGACACAAAATGTCAAGCAAACAAGCATGCCAATTGGTCCAAGGTTCAAAGCTAGTCAAGATGCTAGAACTAAGGCCATGTCAACCAAACCCCACAAGGCCAAGATGACTGAAAACAATCTAGGGGCAGACCAAAAATATGGCTAGGACATGCATGGAAAATGGTCAAATCATGTCAAGAAATGGCCCAAACAAAAGACATGCAAAGCTACCAATGGAGCATTACTCTACACCTACCTCAACCACTCATGGCATGAACTAAGCAACCAAAAACAGATTTCCAATGCATCAAAATACACCCAAAAACCCTCTGATATGGCAGCCCAAATGACCTAGATACAAAATATGCACTATGACCCTCTTTAAGGCACAAAGGAACAAACCTTCAAGGCATAGAAGGGATGATGAATGCAAGCATATGAACATGAATTATGGACTGAAATGACATGTGAGATGACTTCAACTCATTGAAACATCCCACTTCAAGCATGTTCATGATTTACATCCTTAGGACTCACAAGCCCAAATGCAAAGAGACCATACCAAACATGGCAAAGATGGTTAAAATAGCACCTAACAGACCTTAAGCATGGAAAAATAGGACTAAAAACCTCACAAAGCTAGGCAGGCAAAAATATGAGGGCATGGTAGGCTACATGCATGATGCATTTCTAGGCCAAATAAGGGACTACAAAGCAAGCATATTAAGCATGCAAGGGGCCATTAATCCGACCAAAAACAGAGGCATAATATGACCCAACAACACCCAAAAACCTCTGAAATGAAGCCAAGAACAACTAATCATGCATGCTACCCTTAAGAGCCAAAAACATGCACAAATGAAACACAAAGGGGAGAGGGGTGTCCCCCCCCTATCAAAACCTCAAACCCTTTCTTCACCACTAAAAATCCACTGGATTTCAGTGGTGAGAAGACCAATACACAAGAGTAACCAAGGCTTAACAAAGAGAGCTCCAAAAGGGCCAAACAAGGCCTAATAGGGGGGAGATCAACCCCAAACCACAAACAACCTTAATGAAGTATCTTAAGCATGCAAATACAAGACTTTTTTCAGTTATACACAAAGTCTAAAATAGCAAGCAAGATAGGAAAAAATCTAGTGCAAGATTGGGGAATCTAAAGTAAGAATGTTACCTTGAAGAAACCTTGAGGAACAGCAAGATCAGCCACCTTTCTCTGATCAAAACCAGTCCAAAAACTCAAGAACAAACCCTCTAAGCCTCTCAAGGTTGAAGTGTGGTGTAATGGTGTGTGTCTTAGTGCAAAACTAAGGTCAAAACACACTTTTAGGCCACAAAACACACACAAAAAAGAGGAGAGAGAGGGAAATTTTGAGAGAGAGAGAGAGAGTGATGTACAGATATATGTATGTATAAGCTCTGGTTTTTTTTTCAACCCCAACAATGGAGGAGGGGGCTCTATATATAGACAAAACAAAGGTTTGAAGCTTCCTAAAGAAGCTAAACAAAAAAAGGTCAAAGGGGGAAAAGGGGGCAAGGCTTCCTGAGGAAGCTAGGACAGCTGGCAAGCTTCTTGAGGAAGCTTTGACAAAGGGTCAAGCTTCCTCAAGAAGCTTTGACCAAAAGGGTGCAAAAGGGGCAAAACAGCCACATGTATGCCCCGGGGCAGGTTTGGTGCATTCCAGCTGGCACAGCTGGCATGCACCATGCCTGAAAATGGTAAAAAGGTGCTACGGGCCAGAAAAGGAGGTCACCGGCCAAGAAGATGGCCGGCCGGCCGCGCTGAGTGCCGACCGGCCACTGGTATAATTCACCAATGGCCGGTAGCCTCAAAACATGGCCGGTGGCCTCGAGCCACGGCTGGTGGGTTCCAGGGGTAGCTAACAAGTTACTCTGTACCCTTAGAAACAAAAACACAAGTGTTTGGTGCAAAACCAAACACAGAAAAGCCGAGTTGAGAGATCCTGAGGCAAGGCGCGTAGCCGAGACCTCCAGGAACTCAAAACGAAACACAAACATAAGTAACCACCGAGTGTTCGAACGGTGATGTCCAAGTCTTGAGGACGGTCAAAAATGGGGTGTCTACATGGGGAGACCGTTGATTTTGTATCTTTCAGTAACTGAGACTACAATGGGCTGCATGCTCGCGCAAGAATTAGAGGACAAGGTGGAGAGAGCCATCTACTATCTGAGCAAGAAGATGCTAGAATATGAAACTCGCTACACACCGTTGGAGAAGGCTTGCTTAGCCTTGGTATGGGCTACCAGGAAGCTGCGGCACTACCTGTTAGCTCACTCCGTAATGTTGGTTTCACGACTGGATCCCATCAAATATCTATTCGAGAAACCGGCGCTTACGGGTAGGCTAGCTCGTTGGTTGCTGTTGCTTTCCGAATTCGATCTGAAATATGTGACGCGTAAGTCAGTCAAGGGAAGAGCGGTAGCAGAGTTCTTAGCCGATCATCCAGTGGAAGGAGGTGAAGCAGTTGAGTACTTATTCCCAGATGAGGCCATCTTGCATATCGACGACGAGTTTTGGACGATGTACTTTGACGGAGCGTCAAACCAGTACGGGTATGGGATATGAGTGTTGCTGATAGCACCCGACAACTCCCGTATCCCTCTTCCATACACGTGTATGGAGGGATCTCCCTCTTGTTAGCTTGCCTTGGAAGCTTTACAAGATTGAGTCTTCTATAAGAGGAGGCCTCTTCTCCCTCTTTTAGGTTAGACAACATCTTCCAGAGAGCTCTGGTTTTAGGGTTTGAGTTGTGTATCTATCCTATATCTATACCTCCCTCTCTTTTGTGTTTAGTGTGTGTTTTGTCTTACTTTTGTGCACAAACACCCACCATCACACCTTCCTTTAGCTACTGAGGTACTAAGAGGTTGTTCTTGAAGTTTTGGAGCTTGTTTGGACCTAAGGAAGCTGCTGGTCCACCATTTGTGAAGAGGGTCTACAAGGGTAACATTCTTACCCCTTTATTCCCCATTTTTGCATAGCTTTTTTACCTATCTTGAAACTGTTTTTAGACTTGGTGTATAACATATAAAAGTCTTGTTTTTCATTGCTCTAAATAGTTGTTTAAGAGTGTTTTGTGGTTTGAGGTTGTTTGACCCCTCTTAAGCCTTGTTAGGCTCCATTTTTGTGCATTTTTGGTGAGCTCCGGGACCATTGTGTTTGGGCCTCCTCACCACTGAAATCTTGAGGGATTTTAGTAGTGAGGATGGTGCCTTGAGGTCCCAAGAAGGAGAGGGCCACCCCCTCTCCTTATTGTCCTTGAAAAAGGCCATTTTTGCCTCTTGAGAGAGCATCTTGTTTAAGTGTATGTTGGCCATGCCTTAACTGATTTTTGTGCTTATTATGTCATAATATAGCTCTGTTTTTGGTTGGTTTAGACACACCTTGCATGCCTTGCATACATGTCTTGTAATGCCATCATTTAGCCTTAACATGTCTTATGCTTTGAGCCCTTATTCTAGCATGTTTTTGGACAAGTTTTGTGAAGCTTCCATGCTTGTTTTGGTATGCTTGAAGTCAGTTTTGGGTTGCTTTGGTCGACCATGGCATGCTTTGTATAGCTACCTTACATTTTGGCTTGTTAGCCTTGAGTTTTGGACCATGTTGCATGCTTGGCTTGTCTTTGTTTAGTTGGTTTGAAACCATTTCTAACATGATTTTTAGAGCTTATGTGCATGCCATTAGTCCATCTTTGCATCTTCTTAAGTGTGCTTGAGAGTTGCTCTTTGTGCCTAAGTGATGGACCATGTTTATATGCATGCTTGTATGTGTATTTGGCTCCACTTCCTTAGCTTTTGGCCACTGTTTTAGGCTTGTTTAAGGGCTGCCTAAATTAGTTTAAGTCCATCCTTCATGTGTTATAGCATGCTTGCCTTGTGCATTGTTGCATACTTGGCCTATTACATCGTATTGCTTGCTTGAAATCATGATGCATTTGGCATGTATTTCATTGGTTAAGTTGCTTTGCATTGTTCCTATGCTTAGTCCACTTTACATGTTGTTGCATGGTTGCCACTAGCATAGTTGTCTCATGCCTTGCATGCTCATTTTGCATACTTAGCCTCCATGTCTAGGTTGCATTCCATGTGCATGCATGCTTCACCTCTTGAATTGATTGTGATAGAGGTTGAGCCCCATTGTTTGTTTATATGCATTTCACTCCACATTGAAAATGCACAACTTGGTTTCTTGGGCCATCACGCATTGAAATGCGCGATTGGTGGTCCGAGAATCGAGACCCATCCTCCTTTGAGTCATGAATATGATAAGGAGTGTGGTTGGTGCATACATTGCTTGAAATGCATTGCCATGCTATGTTTTGCCCTCTGCTGCTGTCAAAAATAGATTTTGCAGGAAGCTTTGGCCGGCCGGCCATCTCCAGTGCCGACCGGCCATCCATTGATGGCCGATAGATTAATCAGTGGCCGGTGGCCATTTCCCTTGGCCGGTGGCCATTCCTCTCAGCCGGTGGTGTTCCACAGCACTCAGAGAAGCAACCCTGGGACTTGTGCAGTCTTCAAAGGAGGATAACAGTCAAAGCAGAGGCAACTTGTGCATGGCAGTGGCTTTCCGAGTGGAGCCGAACACGCATTGCATTGGGCCCTCTTCCCGAGGCTATTTACTGTTTTAATTAGCTTAGTTAATTTGCTTAACTAGTTAATTGTCTGTAATATTTTAATTAGCTTGATAGTTAGTTAAATTGTATCATTCTTTCGATCCCTTCGAGCGAGGGCAAAATTTGTAATAAGTGTGGGTGCGTGTGTGCATGTCTTCCAACCCCCACTTCTTTCTCCCTTTTACTTACCTGCTTTGATGGTTAGTACTAGGGCACGTTTAATATAGCATACCTTATGCTATGCATGCGTGCATCATTCATCAGTATTGCATGCACCGGGCTCGGCGCATCATACTAACTGCATAGTATTTCAAATCTAACTTGAATACATGCTATCTGTGCATTTCACATGTCATCCTTAGATTAGCTGAGCCTATTCTAGTGACATTTTGTATGTGTTGCATTAGCCACTTAACATGGAGTTGGATCATGCATGATTGCTAACATGTTCTTTGTTTTGGCTCGGAGTACGATGTAAGTATTTATGCTTTAGCATCTCGCATGAGTGTGAATGTTAACATGCTTACCATGCGGCTAAATGCTTATTTGATTAACTGCCTGAATGCCTGTGGGTGAAGGTTGGATTGTTTGAGTTGGAACAACTCATTGAAATCCGTGTTTTAGCCTACTTACGAGTAGCAAATCTCAAAGCGTTGTCCAAACAAACGGATATGCAATGCTTCGTTCCAAATTAGGCGATCTAGTCTATACTTTTGTGTTGTGCGCATCACATAGTAATTCTAGCTAATTAACCGGAATAAGAACACATAACGTTTTCAAAAATGGATATCATGGTTAGTAGAGGCCGATCTTCGGATCGGGCGAGAGGGGGTGCTCATAGCTGACCTTTCCTAATCGTACCCAAGTTCCTGAGCCTAGGCAACTTTGGTGATGACAGACACGTGGCCTTAGGCGATCGAGCCAGGGTTTCCTAAATTCCCCCATTAAAAAATATTTAGGTGGCGACTCTGTATCTGGCAAAGCAGTCTATGTTTGGCACTTTTTTCAAAAATCTGTTTTCTCAAAACGATTTGCCGGATTTGGACTCTTTGGTTCAGATTAAGAACCGTGACAATTTGAGTCCTGAACTGTAGTAGCCCCACAGGCGAACAAAACGGGACATCCCTCCCAGGACGTTCAGGGACGTCTACAAATGGCCATTTAGTTCATCATCTGCGGAGGTAAATTGTATAAGAGAGGTCATCTGGGAATGCATAAGCTGTGCGTTGAAGCTGAAGAATCAAAACGCCTGATAGAGGCCATCTATGGAGGAGAATGCGGTGCGCATATGAACGGGGTAATGTTAGCTCGGAAGATCCTCAGACAAGGTTATTATTGGTCCACCATGGAGGAGGATTGTATCGGCTTTGTTCGGCGATGCCACAAATGTTAGATCCATGCAAACCGCATGAACATCCCGTCGTCGAAGCTGTACAGTATGAATTCGCCATGGCCATTTTCAGTTTGGGGAATCGATGTGATCGAGGCTGTCACTCCGAAGGGGTCTAATGGGCATGAGTTCATCCTGGTCGCGATAAATTATTTCACAAAGTAGGTTGAGGCCCAATCCTATGCGGTGTTGAAAGCGTCGCACGTCGCAAAGTTTATCAGAAACAACATCATCTGTCATTATGGGGTCCCAAACGAGGTCATTTCAGACAACGGTTCCCACTTCAAGAAGGAAGTGAGTGATTTGTTGGAAAAATACAAAGTGGCTTTTCATAAGTCGTCCACCTATCGGCCGCAGACCAATGGAGTAGTCGAGGCCGCCAACAAGAATATCAAACACATACTACAGAAGATGGTGGAAACCTACCGGGATTGGCCGGTTAAGCTGCCGTTTGCTCTGTGGGGTTATCGGACTTCAATTAGAACGTCTACTGGGGTGACTCCGTATTCATTAGTTTATGGGATGGAGGCCGTTCTACCTATTGAAATTGAGGTTCCGTCTTTGCGAGTACTGGCTGAGTGTCAGATAGCCGAAGCAGATTGGCAGCAGAGTAGATTTGAAGAACTCATGCTCTTTGATGAGCGCAGACTGAAAGCACTGTACCATGTTCAAGGTTATCAGCGCAAAATTGCCAGGGCTTTCAACAAGAAAGTTAAGTCCAGGAATCTGAAGGAAGGAGATTTGGTGCTCAAAGACAACCGAGCTCCCATCCACGACCCAAGGGGCAAGTTTAGACCCAATTGGACTGGTCCCTACATCATTAAGTCTATCTGGTCAGGTAGAGCTGTGGTTCTGATGGACCTAGATGGCCTAGAGTTCTCCCAACCGATCAATATGGACAAGTTGAAGAAATATTACCCCTGAGAGGCTCGCTAGGCCGAAAACCTGAAAGGGCGACCTAGGCAAAAGTTAGAGCACAAAAAATTTGAAATGATAAAAACTGAGCTCGCAAGGTTGAAAACCCGCAAAGGGCGGCCTTGGCAAAAGTTAGAGCGTAAAAGGAGAGTGAGAATACTCGAGTGAACCCGAGCCTGAACTACGTAAGGCTTGATTCCCATCTTTGGGATACGTAGGCAACTTCATCCTGAAGTTCAGCCATAAAATTTTCCCCGATCAACTTTGTCCATTTGATCATCTCGGTCATCTTTGTCTATTCAGCATTCAAGAGTTCGGTTATGATCTCCGGTGCAGTGCTTTTCAGACTAGGGGCAACTTTCCGTTGCTGTGCAGTGCTGCGGTACTATTCAGACTAGGGGCAACTTTCCAGTTGCTAGGATCCGGGGTTGTGCATCTCAGTGACAGATTTCAGGCGTGTCCAGTTCTGATCCATATCGAAAATGGTTTTGAAAAGTTTTAATAAAAGTTGACTTTGTTCAAAATTAATCTTTTTACACCTTAGACCATTTTTGGACCAAAGCGGAAAATTTTCAGTACCCACAACCTTCAATTTCATTGATTTCAATATAGAGTTCTCCTGCTTTTGCATACAAATTGAAGTTGCTTTTTATTACATTCATAAAGAAAACTTGAAAGTACTAATAAAGCAATAAATCCGGGGCATAGATAAGTCAGGTGTTCCTGCCCCCCCTTCCAGAGCTGGTCGAAGCTTCTGATGCCAAAGTGGGCCCTTCCTGTGCCTCTTCATTGAGCCAATCCAAGCACTCATCAGACAAAGTGCAACTGAAAGTGGGAGCGGGGGCCAAGAGCTCTCTAGTCCTCCATGCTGTGGCATACCGGGCAAGCTGTGCGCCTCGGGCTGGGAATGCAGCAGGGTACTCTATCCCCTCTGGCGGGCAAGTCTGATCATGTCCGAATTGGCGCTGGAACCGAAACGGAAAATAGAAGACACAGTGTGTCATGCCAATCAATTGAATCCCAGGTTGACAGGTCATGTTGTAACTCATTGCCGGCAGATTGAGCCAAGGGCAGCGCCAAGCGATGCGGTTTGCAGACAAACTGCACATCCAGTTGTACCACCACCCCTCATCCAGGGCATCGACCAGGCGTTGTCGGAAAAAGTAGCCGCGAGCTGAGTATGCTGGACAAGACTCCACAATCTGTAACTTGTCCATCAACCACACCTGGGGGGGATGAAAAATGAGAGAATAAAGAATAGAGAGATGTACGATGAGAGAAAAGTAAGAAAAGGGTTTTGTGAGAAAAACCGAGCTTGAGGGCCGAGTGATATGAGCAATACATATGTGAGATTGGGTGGGAAACATTACCTGCAACAGTAGTGGGCTCCCCGCAAGCCTAGCCATCTCCCGACAATGAAAAGCGTCTAGCCCATCAAGGTCTCAGCCAATGTCATGGCAATGCAGCTCTTGCCCTCCTTCAAACCTTGGGCAACCTCGATCAACTGGACACTGAATCCACCGGAGCCCGGGGCAAGCAAGAAATGAGATAGCAAGCATAGGCAAAGCGCGTGTCGCCGGTAGCCCTACCAATGATGGTCGCCGCGGTTACCAGCATCAGAAAATCGGCAAACCAAGCTTGGGATGTCCAGCTCCCCGTCATGAATCAATGATTGAGCATCATGCAAAGTGAGGCCGCATATTTGCCCTAGGGCTTGGACGTGGCCAAATCGGAGTTGAGGCAAGATTTCCTCATTGCGCTCGGACTCCATCAAAGCTTGGAAATCCTCGAAAGTAGGACACGTCTCTTGCTCGCTAAAGCTAAAACGTGCGTTACCGGATTCCAAAACCTTGCCGCGGCATGGAGGAAAGGAAGATGCAGCGGAGTACGGCCCAACGTGAATAGTGCGTTCAAGCCGAAGCCCCGGAAGTTCAACTTTTCCGAGCCGTCTAGAGAAGCGATCCAAGCTGTGAGATTTTGGATGAGGAACGCCTCCATTTTGATGCAAAACTGAGATGAAATGAATGAACCACAAGGCTGGAGCTTTTAAAGAGGATAAGGCACTGTTCGGGGGACACGTGTCAAAAAATTGATGGTTGTTAAGCCAGGTGGTCGGCCGACCACCTTTTCTGGTAGGCCGACCACCCCCTGGTCTCCAATGCAAAAAAGTTGGTTGGCCAGCTCCCTTAGGTGGTCGGCCATGGAGAGGAATGTGGCTTTGGTCTTGTTCTAGCTTTTAGAAGAAAGTTCCTAGCATTTCCATGCATTGGGAGTGTTGAGGGTGCGAGTTTTCCTCTGTTTCGGATGCGTTCCGTCACCCCGATCGTCCGAAATGCATTCGTTTATCGAGTTGTTGTTAAGTCCTACTTATCGAGTTGTTGTTTTGCTTACCGAGTTGTTTTGGCTTATTGAGTCGTTAGGTTTTGTCGAGTCGTCGAGTTTTGTATATCAAGTTGTTACTCTTTGTTTACTCAACATTGTTGTGTCTTGTTTATCGAGTTGTAAACTTGCTAAGGTTTTGTTGATTCTTAGTGAGTTAAGTTGTTTAGTTTGTTCCGTCGGTTCACTACCTGACTTGGCAATTTTTCAATACATAATTCCATTCAATCTCATTTTTGTGCAAAATGATGCGATGCGATGCTAAGAACATAAAATACAACACTTTTTGAACAAAAGCTGTTTCATTCCATCATGCTTCCTTGTTACAACATTTTACAACAAGGGTACAAGTTTTACAGAAAATGAAACTGCCTAATAATGTACAATGTGCTACAACTACTAGTAAAAAGGCAAATAAAGCAGAACACCTGTGCTCTCAAGTGCAAGAAAAAGAGGCCCTCTTCGTCCTCTTCGGCTGAGAAGTCCCTGCACCAGCTCCACCAGCACCATCATCTGAATCGGAGATGCTGTCCTCGGAATCCTCCTCGGCATCACCTCCGCCCTCAGAACCAGACTCAGAGTCATCCTCTCTGCCGGCAGATGTCTCTGACTGAGGATGCGCAGACTCCTCCTCCTCGCTGGACTCCTCCTCTATGACATGCGCTCTGCGTCCGCCTCGTCTGCGAGACGACTCCCCCCTCCCAGCTCCTCGAGAAGGCCTAGATGGCCCAGCTCCTCGGGAAGGCCTGGATGGCCCGGTCTGTGGCTCAGTATATAGCGGAGGCATCTGAAAAGAAAGAGTGCAATTTGAATGCATCAGCCAAAATATGTATATCAGATGCACAGATAAAAAGCTACATGGAGTGGATGTATGCAAATATAGTACATGAATGTGGTGTGTGTCAGATGTGCTCTACGCATACAGTCGGTCAATCAATGCAGTGAAATGTTCAAGTTCAGCATGTCATCAGAAGTATGATAAATGCAAGAAAACTAAAGAGTACCGGGACACCGATGATGGACAGCTGCGCCTCTCTCCGCAAGACCATGCCCTCAAGTGAGGCCACCAACCCGAGCAACCCCTCAGTATACTCCGTGGTAGGCTGCAGATGCAAGTACAAGTCATTAGTGAATGAATAAATGTCCAAATATCTGAGTGATAAATCAAAGCTGTAAAACATACCGGTGGTGAGTCAGGGTCTCTGATGTATGGGTGACCAGGCATAGGAGGCTCTATTGGAATCGGGTAGGAAGTCCCATATCGCCATCCCGTCAACTCAGTCGGGATATTTGGCCATCCGGCGTGATGATAAGTCGGGGGAATCGGGGGGACCAGTCCAGCCCCACCTCTAGATGTACCAGCCCTACTGGTCGAAGGAATGTCTCTAGCTCGGGTGCGACTCGAGGATGGCATGCCAGCAGACCTCCTCGCGGGAGTACCGACACCTGTCAATGGAGGCATCAAGTATGTATGACGGTAGGTCGCGTACTCCCCGTCCTCCAAGTGTAGCAATACGTCGGTACCCAACATGGCGCTATCGACACCCTGAGGAGTGAGCCTATCAGCGGATCGCATATCATCCGGAGGTGCTGAGGGAACACTCTGCTCGGGGAAGCCCATAGTCTGGCGCAGGAAGCGGTCCCCCAGGAACCAGGCCCTACCAGCTGGCCCCTCAAACAAGATCCTGTACCGAGAGGCGGCCCATCCTCCAGCAAACTGAAATCGGATGTCTCCACCCAAAGGCACCCAGGGCTACCATGTGATCTGCGGATAACCAATGCATAAGCCGATTAGAAATGTAGATGCGCAAGATAAATCAAAGATGAAAACATGGAGAACTGAGAGTTCTGAATTACCTCTGTCGGCCGCACTGTGTCGAAAAACTGCCGTAGGTAGGGGAGAGTCTCCCGGGCTCGCGGCCGGTACTGGCCCTCGAAAACGAGCGAGTAGGGGGTCATGAGGGGCACCTCCACCTCGAGCTCTGGGGCTAGCGTCGGGAAGTACGCAAAAACCCATAACTGTGGAAAACAGGGCAAAAGCCATCAGAATACAGAATGCTGAGTGCAGAATCTGAATACAGAATGCTGAGTGCAGAATGTGAGTACAGAATGTAAAGTGTGCCGTGTGTGCAATGTACAGATAATGAAAAGCAGAAATGTAAATCAAGAGGGCAGAAAGTACCTCCCAGGCTCTCCAGTAGCCGCCGACTATGTTCCCCCGTCCATGGGAGGTCGCGCTCATGTAGCAATATAGGGTAGCCAAGCCGGCGCCACCCCAGTCATACTGACTGACCTGCGAGAGGTCTACCAGGGCACTCAGCAAATATAGCCCAACGGTGTTCCCCCTATCGGCGAACAGAGTGGTCCCGAAGAGGAATATCAAGAACCCTCGGGTGTACTATGCTATCTCTTCGGGAGTCTCGGGCACCCTCTCTCTGAAATGTGAAGAAAACCAGGTATACCGGACTCTGCCTGAGGATCTGTCAACTGGTGGGCGAGCTCCCAACAGATAAATCCAGGCGGCCTCCCACTCACCCATGTCCTCATCATAAGGGATCGCCTAGCCTCCCACGTCAAGGCCTGTCAGCACAGGAAAGTCGAACGGGGTCATAGTCATGTCCCCGGTAGCAGAGAAATGGAAGGAGTTAGTGGTGTCCCACCATCTCTCTACAAGGGCGCCCATCAACGTCCTGCTGGCATGATAGCGAGATATCCCAGTGCAGAAGGGTCCGAACCCCGCCTGGTCAACCCAATCACGAACGGCCTCCGGGAGCTCTATGTACCACTCCCTCGCAACGATGGAGCCATATCCCCGTGTAACACGGGAAGACACCTGCATTCATAATGAACACATGTATTCAGTTTCAGAATGAAATGAATAAGCTGCGCGCAAATTAAATCAACTCAACAAGTGTGTGCTGCGTGTTCACAAACAAATTTGGGCTGTGTGTTCAGATTTCAGAAATAAAGTGTGCTGCGTGTTCACCTCAAATATGGGCTGCGTGTTCAGAAATTCAAAGTTTGGGCTGCGTGTTCAACTCTCAACAAGTGTGTGCTGCATGTTCACAATCAAAATATGGGCTGTGTGTTCAGAAATTCAAAGTTTGGGCTGCGTGTTCAACTCTCAACAAGTGTGTGCTGCGTGTTCACAATCAAAATATGGGCTGTGTGTTCAGAAATTCAAAGTTTGGGCTGCGTGTTCAACTCTCAACAAGTGTGTGCTGCGTGTTCACAATCAAGATATGGGCTGCGTGTTCAGAAATTCAAAGTTTGGGCTACGTGTTCAACTCTCGACAAGTGTGTGCTGCGTGTTCACAAACAAATTTTGGCTGTGTGTTCAGATTTCAGAAATAGCGTGTGCTTCGTGTTCACCTCAAATATGGGCTACGTGTTCAGAAATTCAAAGTTTGGGCTGCGTGTTCAACTCTCAACAAGTGTGTGCTGCGTGTTCACAATCAAAATATGGCTGCGTGTTCAGAAATTCAAAGTTTGGGCTGCGTGTTCAACTCTCAACAAGTGTGTGCTGCGTGTTCACAATCAAATATGGGCTGCGGGTTCAGAAATTCAAGTGATTGAGCTGTGTGTTCAAGATGCAAACAGAATACTGTGTTATAGACTAAGCATTCAGAACAAGCTGTGTGCTAGAATGAGCAGAAGTATGGCATGTGAATGTGTTCAGAACGAGCAGATAAGCATACATAGCATGAAATGCACGAAAAATGCAGAATATAAGGCAGGAAATGTAAAAAGTGAAGTACATACCTCTCGTGCCTGATGAGAGAGGTGGGACTCCGGCTTCCGCAATAGCAGATCCACAGGTGCTCGAGCATTAAAGTCGGTAAAATGATAGAAAACTGCCCGAGGGAGGATGTGTGTTGGAGGGTCGTACCTCTCGGGAACGAATGGCCGAATCCTCGGAGGTAAAGACATGATGTCTGGATCACCTCCGGCACCTGGAGAACCTCCGCCGTGGGAAAAATGACCCGCCATCTCAAGAAATCTGCAAAAAGGAGCAAAAATGAGCGAAATGAGCCAAAATTGGAAAAAGTGAACAAAAGTCAACTCTCGGGAAATGAAAAAGTCAACAAAAGTCAACTCCCGAGAAAATGTTCCAAATATTGAGACAAACTTACCTCAAGTGGTGAAAATGAGAAAAGAAGCTCCGAAATCAAATTTTAATCGGTCAAAAGTGAAGAGAACTGAAAGTTTTCGCGAAACAACTTGGCGTGGGGCGTTGGAAAATGCGTATAGAGCGTAGATCTAAGAGAGAAAATGGTCTAGGAAGCAAGGGGAGATGATTTCGGATCTGATGGAATGAGCCAAAAAGTGTTTGGCAATGTATATTTAAAGAAACAAGGGTGAAAGGACAAAACTGCCCCTGTTTTGGGCTAGGTGGTCGGCCGACCACCTTTTCTGGTAGGCCGACCACCCCCTTGCCTCAAACCTGGTCGGTGGCCTTCTAACCTGGTCGGTGGCCCTCCCCTTTGGTCTCCAATGCTTCTTTGAGCTCCCTGCAAAATTTGTAGTGATCGGAGTCCCCGGCACCCGAGAAAGTACAAGGAAAATGCACTTTTCGTCGCGAAATCCCTCCGCGGGAACTTTAACTCCAACTTTCGATGCGTGTTTCATTGTTACTCGTCAAGAGCAAGGTGTATCCTTTTTGAATACGTTGTGACCCTTCCGGGAGGTAAACCGGAGGTCGCGATTGAGTCGCACTTGTCGAAACTTGCATTTCTTTGCTCGTTGTTTCGTGTCAAACATGCATTCGAGTTTGCACTTATCTTGCTTTGCTATGCACGTCAGTTGCATTCTCATGCATATTGCTTGCATTGTTGTGCACGTCTCATTGGGATTGACATGCCTCCGTGCTTAACTTGCGTTGTCACTCACGTTTCTTCTCGCATTGCGATGCACTTTCCCATCGGCACCATGTTTGTCTGTGTTCGATATAGCGTTGAACATATGTTGCTAACTATGTTGTGCTTGTTAAGTTTCTCTCTTTTGCAGGCACGATATTGTATGTACGGTTCATTTGAGGCTGGTGCAACCAGACGAGCCGCACAAGTATTGTATGTTCTCCGTGTGAGACGTAGTGAGAATTGAATAATTCTCGGCTTTCTTACTGCATGAAATGTAGTTGTTGCTTCGCATTCTTGCTTAAAACTGTTACATTTATTGTGAATATTTGCTTCATTACAGCTTGCTGCTTTGCATGATCATGAGTTACGTTCGGCTTTGTGCATGTCATTTTGCATTTTGCCCCTGCTTGCGGGCACATCTGTTCGTTTATCTTGCCTGTTTGTCTAAGTCTTCGGCCTTGTCAAAAATGGGTCGTCTCTGGGCTTTGACATTCACTCCCGTTACGTATGACTTCTGAGTTCTGTCAAAGAGGGGCAACTGTAGACACCCCATTTTTGACCGACCTTAAGACTCAGACGTCACCGATTGAGCGCTCGGTGATGTGCATATTGTGCTCGTTCTGAGTTTCAGAGTCTCGGCTGCGAGCCTTGCCTCCGGACTTCGGGGCTCTTTTGTGCTTTGCCTCGGTTTGCGAACCAGGTCCTGTTTTCTCTGTTTTCTCTTCCCAAAGGGAGGGAGAGGTCTCGTAGACCATCTCTCAGTGGCCGTAGGCTACGTTTCGTGGTCGTAGGCCATTTTTCCCGTTTGGAGACCAGTTTCCGGTTTTCGGAGCCGTCGGCCGTGTGCCTCGGTTCGGGACCGCTTAACTACCTCCGTTTGCTCCGGTTTTTGGCACACACCTTGTTTCCTCTCCTTAGAGGGACACTGTGGCCCGGGAGACCACCTTCGTGGTCATACGCCACCTCCGGTGCTTAACAGCCTGTTTTCGGGGCCCCAGGCTGCGCGTTTTGGCCCCCGAACCCTCGTTTTGCATCGTTTAGGGTTCATTTTTGGTATGGACCCTATTTTCATTGCTAGGAAGGTGGTACTATAGTGGGAGACCAGCAATTCTTTTGGAAACCATTTTCTCTCTCCTCCAGCCGGTTTTCTTGACAGAAAGCTGGTTTTCCTCACTTTTGGGCCATAATTTCTGGTTTTTCATACCACCATTGTGTTGTGCTCATCTGGGAGGCCACCAATATGGGTAGGCCGACCAGTATTTCTTCTTGACCCTTTTGAACCTTGCTAGAAAGCTGGTTTTCCTCTCTCCTGGGTCACATTTTCTGGTTTTCCACCATACAGCTGTATTCTACTCATCTGGGAGGCCACCTTTCTGGGTGGCCGACCAGCTTTTGATTGAACCTTTTGACCCCTGGTCGGCCGACCAGGGGAGTGGCCGGCCGACCACCTTAACTGGTCGGCCAGCCTCTGCTTTTTGCTCTCTTTGAATGCAATCCAGCTGTGCCAGCTGGGAGGCATTTGGACCATCCTCCATATACGTGTATGGAGGATATTTGAAGCTTCCAAGAGAAGCTTTGGCCTCTCTTCTCTATAAGAGAGGCCCTCCTCTTCCATTACAGAGGTTAAACCTTTTTGTTTAAGGCATACAAACACTTCCCTCCATAGCTCACTATTCCAAGCTCCAAACCCTAATATTCTTGCACCATTTGCACTACACCTCATAGCCTACCACCTCCACCATCCATCCAAGCATCTTGGAGCTGATTTTCAGAGGTTGAAGAACTCCTTTCTTGGTTCAGAGCTTGCTGCCTTGCTGTGCTACAAGGGTAACTCTCTATTTCCCCTTTTCTTGCATTATTTTGCTCCATTGTTTAGCCTTATTTGCAAGAATTTATGGACTTCGTCATAAACTGAAAAGTATCTTATTTTGAGCCCCTCTTGAAGTTTGATTAAGGACACTTTTCTGTTTGAGGTCATCTACCTCCTTGTATGCTCCATCCCTCTTTGTAGGCTTATTTTGCTTCCTATCTTAGCCTTGCTTGCAAGCATTTTTGAGATTTTTCATAAACTGAAAAGTGTCTTATTTTGAGCCCCTCTTGAAGTTTGATTAAGGGAATTTTTCTGTTGGGGGTCATCTACCCCCTTGTATGCTTGTTTGCATCTTGTTTTGAGCCTTGCATCTAGGCCTTTGTTTCATGCTTTGTTTGGCCTTCTAGCCACTGAAATCAAGTGGATTTTCAGTGGCTAGCATACTATTTTGAGAGCTAAAATCAGAGGGGGGTGACCCCTCTCTCCTTGTTTTGTTTGTCAGTCCTTTTGGCCTTCCAAAGGGGCTCCTACTTGGATGTTGTGAAGCCACATTTCAGGCCCTATTTGGTGAGTTTTAAGGTCTGCCTTGACTCTGTCCAGAGCCCTTTTGGCCATATTTTGTGTCTTTGATGCATGTGTAGAACAATCCCATTCAAGGCCTTTCAAAGGGACTTTCATTGCATGCTTCATTGACCCATTTCAGGCCTTTTGGTGGGTTTTAGGACCCTAGAACCTCTGTCCAGAGGTTGTTTTACCATCTTGCATGTCTATCTTATATGTGTAGAACAACCTCTTATTGGCCTTTCAAAGGAGCCCATCATTCTTGCATGCATTGACTGAGTTTCAGTGGTTATTTGGGCATATTTTGGCATGGAATACTTCTTTTTTTGGCTGGTTTGGTGAGCCTCATGTGCTTCATATGTGTAGTGTAAATCATGGTTCACTAGCTTTCTTTGCATGCTTTGTTGACCCTTGATTTTAGCACTTTTTGGCCATGCCTTAAACTGATATTGTGCTTATTTTGGACTGCCCTAGCTCTGTTTTTGGGTCTCATGGTTGAATGATGTTGGTTTTGCATGCTTGTAGTTCAATACCCATGCTTAACTTTGAGTTTTGAGGTTCATTCCATGCATATACTGAGGTGTGTTCATGTTTTGGGCTCATTATACATCATATTTCAGAGCTTGTTTGAATGCCATATTGCCATGTTTTGTACTCTTTAAATGTGTTTGAGAGTCGGACTTGTATGCCTTGTTTTCGGACCATTGAATGAGCTCCATTTCGTTGCATTCCGAGCCATCATTTTAGGCCATATCCCCACTGTTTCAGACCTGCCTAGGGTCTTTTGGGGTTGGTTTTTGCCTTTGGTGCATTGCTTTGGGTACCTCTAGTGTAACGCACTTCACTAGTTTCGGTACCCGAGCCCCCTAGCATGCATTGTGTGACATACTTGCATGTTTGGGACCATATTTTATGCCATTTCAGAGCTGTATCATGTGCCATCCTATGCCATATTTCATTCCTTGCCATGTTTTGGTAGAGTGGCATTTTGTGCCTTAGGATCGGTCCTTTGCATCCATGCATGTTTGCATGTATTTCGGTCGTCTCATTTCCCCATGGCCACTGATGTGAGTGTGGCTGAGGTCCACTCATGTTGGTGTAAGTCCATCTTGCATTGTGTATGCCGTTTTAGTCCATAGCATTGCGTATGCTACGTTGCATGTTAGAGCATTGTGTATGCCATGTTACATCACGTGCATTGTGTATGCCACTTTAGTCCATAGCATTTCGTATGCTAGGTTGCATGTTAGAATTGCATTCATACATATCATGCATATTGCATTGTGTTTGGAGTAGGGTTTAGTCCAAACACGGAAACGAGGGACGTTTCGTACTCCAAATGACGAAACGTGTCTCAATTCCCGGTCGCCGACACTCCAGATTACCCATGATGGAGTCTAGGCCTTGTTGTGTTTATATGTGCATTCATTTCACATCGAGTCATGCAATTCGACTCCTCGGCCATCATGCATCGAGATGCGTGATTGGTGGCACGAGGATCGAGGTGTGCATACATATGTGAAAATACTCTGCCATGCCCCTTTCTTGCTCTCTATTGCAGCAAACCAGAAACCAGCAGCCTTCGAGAGCTTTGCACAGCATTCCGGGATCAATTGCAAACAGAGGCAAATCGGGGCATCGCGAGGAATTTTCCGACGAGGCGACTCGAGCATGCATCTTTCATCATTCGGAACAGAGCTGAGGCGGTCCATGGATTTGCATATTAGTTTATTTTGCTTTCCTAGTTAATTTGTTAATTAATTAGGGTTTTGTAATATTGAATTATTTATTTGGACTGTAATCATTTATTCGGATTGTATTATTTATTCGGACCCTCCGAGTGAGGGCACAATGTTGTAATAAGTGTGCGTGTGTGTGATGTATGTCTTCCAACCCCATGTCTTTCTCCCTTTTATTTACCAGGTTATGATGGTTAGTTTAGGACACGTTTCAATTAGCATACTTATGCTCGCATGTTTGCATTCATTCTGTTTTGCATGCACCGGGCTCGGCGCATCATACTAACTGTATTGTATTTCGATTCCGAGTTGAATACATGTTAAGTGTTGCATTTCACATACCATGTTTAGAATAGCCGAGCCTATCTTAGTTGCATTTTTGCATGTGTTGCATTAGGCATTTCAGCATAGTTAGGATCATGCATTGTTTTCTAATTAGCTTCTTTTTGGCTTGGAGTACTCGGTAAGTGTTTATGCTTTAGCATCCTTGCATGCGTGTGAGTGACTGCCATGATAGCATGCTTACCATGGGCTAACTGCTTATGTGATATACCTGCCTGAATGCCTGTGGGTGAAGGTTGGATTATCTGAATTGGAACAATTCATTAATTGCGAGTTTTAAGCCCACTTGAGAGTGGCAAATCACCATGTTTTCCAAGCCCACCTGAGGGTGGCAAATCCATATTTTAGCCTACTTGCGAGTAGCAAACCGCTTTAAAAAACAAACATGAAATGTTTTGTTCCAACTCAGGCGATCCAGTCTATACTTGTATGTTGTGTGCATCACATAATAAATCTAGGCTAATAACCGGAATAAGGACGCATAATGTTTTCAAAACTCGATATCATGGTTAGTAGAGGCCGATCTTTGATCGGGAGAGCAGGGGTGCTCACGAAATGACCTTCCCCAATCATACCCAAGTTCCTGAACCGAGGCAACTTTGGTGATGATGGACACGTGGCCTTAGGCAAACGAGTCAGGGTTTCCTAAATTCCCCCAAAACAAAATATTTAGGTGGCGACTCTGTATCTGGCAAAGCAGTCCATGTTTGGCACTTCTTTCAAAAAAAATCTATTTTCAAAAATGATTTGTCGGATTTGGACTCTTTGATGATTCATCGGTCTTACATTGCACTCTGTGAGATTAGATACAAGACCGTGACATTTGAGTCCTGAACTGTAGTGAGCCCAATGAACAAAATGGGATTTCCCTCCCGGGACGTTCGGGGACGTCCACACCACCTTTCGCCAAATTTTGTACAGATTTTACACTGGGAGGTTGACCACCCAGTCGACCCACGGGTCGACCCCCCAGATGACCCCTCAAGCTTGAAAATGAAATCTTGTTCAACTTCAGAATTGACACAACAAGATGGGTGAACCTCTGTTTTCTCAGCTGATTGTTGTGCATCTTCAAGTGTTGACGAAGCTAATTTTTTAGTTGACAATTCTGGACTTGGTGGTTATGCTTGGACCTCATCACGAGCTTTGCCATTAAAATCCATTAAATGGGCTTGACTGCTCTCAGGTACTTCAAATTTTTTTTTTTTTTTTTACTTTTTTTTTCTTCCTACATTTCTAGGCTCTAAATTCGCTGTCTTAATCTGGCTTGAATCCTCAGTTATTGGATTTTCAAGGTAGTCAATTCTAGGGTTTCTATTTGATCTGGTTAAAGATTAGTGAGAATTGAGAAGAGCAGAAGAAAAGGTGGGTCTTTCAATGCATCTTTCGCTGTGGAAGCCAATTTCTCACTGTGCTGCTCTAATCATGGACAAGAAGGCCAAAAAAAGAGATGGGTCTAACCATTCAATAGAAGAAATCAAGAGAAACCCATCATTTCTAAGGAAATTGCAAGAGCACAAGCTGAGGGAAGCTCTTGAAGGGAAACAAAATCTGAACAGAAATGGAGGGAAAAAAAAAATTTCAGTGGCATAACCGGTCAACCGGCCTGTCATCCCACTGGACGTCCCCAGGCATTTGATGCAAGCATCAATGTTCACCGTTGGAGCAACTCATATCAAATTGAAGAAAGAGCCTTTTTTTTCATTAGATTTGATGAAAAAAATAGTTCACCGTTATAGATTCTCTTAATAACAGTAATATATATGAACATAGCTTGAAAATTTGTGTAACATTCTTTGTAATCATTGCCCACTTGTTACAAGCCTTGTGCCAAATATAACAGCCAAGTTGCAAAGAGGAACATGCATGAACAGTAGATAAAACTATAAGTATAAAATCTCCAAATGACCAAATTCAAACTTAGAAACAGTATGCAGAATATGAACCTAGTAAAACTGAGAGCCGATAGCTGGTCCTGAACAGCTTCGTTAGCCTATTGTCCAGCTGAATAAAGGAAGCCTTCAAACCAATCTCCAACACTTCCATCTACTAAAGTATAAATAGAGGCAGCTCCTTCCTAACTTGAAGAAAAATAACCGTATTTCCGGAGATTATATGGAAGAGAAAAAAAGAAGCAAAACTTGCATATAAGACTCGAAAAAACTAGGAATGATCTACTATATACTGCAATTCGGTTCTTTTTCTTCTTTTTTTTTTTTATATAATGCATGAAACATCTTCGTTTTCACCAAACTATAAAAATATATAGAAGAACGTAATTACTTAAATTGATATATGTGATTTTATGTGTATATACATTTATAATTTAGTCATATTAATAATTTAGTTTTTATTAAACACTGTATACATTTTGATTTTAAACACTGTGTTATATACTATATTAAATAACATAAATCTTATGATTTGCCATTTGAAATGATTTATGATTCACTTTTTAACGATTCGATTTACGATTTAACAACAATATAGTTACCATAAATTTGCATTACAATTTAGGCAAATGGTTAACAAATAAATAAATAAAACCAGAGAAATGTGACATTATGAGATTACAAAGCACCAAAAGTAGGACAAGGAAGGGCAATTACCTGCGATGCCATTTACAATTTTGGCGCAGGGCTTGTAATAGGGCTTATACTTCACTGCATTGTCAGTTATACCAGGGAAGAGCCTAGCAATCATTGCCTACATGTTTCCATATAGTCTATGAGCAGCCATTAGCCTCAATAGACGAACCCTAGAATTGCATACGAAGCACAAACGCAAAGATCACCACGAACGAGTCAGAAATAAAGTCGGTTTGAGGATGTTAATATGCATATAGGGACTAAAACTTACAGATTTGAACAAAAGCAATCAATCGATCAAATCCAAAGAAAGAGAGTTCGATCACGATCAATAGATTAAAAATCAATCAATTGATCAATATGTGTTCTCTTTAACATAAATTAGTATATATATCAAACAGATCTAAGATCGTAGATACAGATCTGAGTTCGTATATAAACAACATCAAAAAAGCAGAGAGTGAGACTCACAAAATTAAGCTTCAAATCGGACTGATCGAGAGCTTTGAGCTAAGATGAAGAGAGCCGGATAGAGATTATGTTCGTAAATCGGAGCCTACGATGCTTGATCTAGTGAACTTTCACCATAAGAAGGAGAAGTGATTAAGCCTTAGATCTATCTCAAGACTGAGAGAAATAGAAAAATGAAAAATGTGAGGGGCTTAAAAGGGGAAATATGCATGTACACCAGGCAAGACGCGTGTTTTTTAAAATGAGTTACTTACAAAATATTTTGCAAACCTTTTGAAACAACGTTTTTTGAAAAAACGCCATATCAAAAAACGTTGTTATAGGCCAATTTTCTTGTAGTGATAGAGAGACAAAATCGTACGTGAGCATTACTATTCAAGTAAAAAAATTCCATTCAATTTTTAAGTTTAATGATATGATAATCAATTAGGATATTTAAGGTAACACTCTCTCTCATATCTATTTTATCATTAAATCTAAAAATTAATCTAAAAAGTAAATTTGTATATCATTTTCATACGTGCAAAGAGAGAGAAATAATTAATGAGTTAGACCTTTCAGTAAACGTTAGTTTTTCCTCCGGTAGCCTTTGTACATTATTAAATTTTATTATGAGTCACGCATAACAGGTCGCGTATTTTTTTGTGGTGACAACACATCAACTGGAGACAATTACAGCTCAACTGCAACAAAACCACACCCCTCTAGAACTATCCAATAATTATCTGAATTTATAAGGGGTTTCTTCCATAATGATATTGTCAAATATAATAACTATATATTCTGTCTATTATACATATTATATTCATTATCATATTTAGGATTACCAAACTTAAGTTTTGCTCCTCCTATATAAAGAATTCTTGTATACATTGTTACATAATTATTCAACATAATATTGAATACACACATCATATAATATTCTCTCTCTCTCTCTCTCTCTCTCTCTCTCTCTCTCAGTGCTAGGTTAAGTACCTAGTAATTTCGTTTCACCAGCGAGCGACAGTCTTGACTTGGCTTCCTGCCAGACCTCAACCCATTCTGCTGCTATAATTTTCTTTCAGTATCGCTTCGTGGTGATCTTTTCCATTGTTTGCTGGTTTATTCATACCCTAAATATCTCTATCATATTTTTTTTTTTACTTGCAATCCTTTTTGTGTGTGTGTGTGTGTGTGTGTGTGTGTGTGTGTGTTTGCTCCACTCTGTCTTTCCTTCTACTTTAACCTCAACTAGGTTTCTCTCTTCAAACTTATTTGAGTTTGAAAGGGGTATTATACATCTATCATGTTGAACATAGTTATACACCATGCAAACTACCTAAGTCGCTCCTGTAGCGCACAACTTAAGCTGCCTCTTGTGGCGCACCACCCAAATCGCCCCTTGGCGCACCACCAAAGTCGCCCATTGGCACACCATCCAAGCCGCCCTAGCTCACTCAGTCATCTGTTGCCATCATAAGTTATGTGTATGGCACGCTTACTGGTGCAACATCCAATCTCTACAACGGTCGGGCATAACCCCGTAAACTGTCCCGACATTGATCTCGACTAGTTTCTATATCAATTCAGTACGACCTTAAACTGTCCCCGTATTAGTTTTGGCCAATTTCTACAACGGTCTGACACGACCTTAAATTGTCTTGGCATTAGTTTCGGCCAGTTCCTACCATGGTCTGACACGACCACAAACTATCTCTCGTGATTAGCTTTGGTCTCTGATCCATCTCAAGTGTCTTTACGCTCTCGTTCGGACTTTGCAATCTATTTGCCTTTTATTTTATTTTTTAGTTTTATTTCATGTTTTAGTTTCTCTCTCCAAACTCATATTAATATATCCTTACTTGAATTTGAGGAGGTGTTAAATATAGTAACTACATATTCTGTCTATTATACATATCATATTATATTCATTGCCATATTTAGGATTACCATATTTAAGTTTCTCTTCTCCTATATAAAGGAGTTTTGTATACATTGTTACATAATTATTCAACATAATATTGAATATAAACATCATATAATATTCTCTTTCTCTCTCTCTCTTAGATATTGTATCTGATATTAACTGTTTATATAGAGCTTGCTTCTTCGAGTTGCAATAGCCTATTACATTTTTTTAGTAACAGACCACGCCTGAAAACCTCTCTCTCTCTCTCTGAAAACCTCCTCCCCGGGCCTCATTTTGGGCCAACCGGCCGCCGCCTTCGGCTATGGCGGTTGGCTGGCCCAGTTCTTTCTTGTGTTTGTTTGTTAATTTCCTTTAATAAACTTCATTCCCCCATTATTTTCCCACCTTGGTATGCTTTGTGGGCTGTTGCAGAGTTGTGGTGTGTTATTATCATCAAGGAATGCCTGGAACAAGGGTCATTATAGAGGAGGAGGTTGGTTGGACCGGTTAGAGGACGTCCAAATGTGGTTAGGATCTTCATTCGTGCGCTCTTTCGCGAGTCGGAGCTTGAGGGGTGAACTATGGTTCAGAATTATGTAGTAGTATCGATGCTTTGTTTGGGGTATCATGGTGTCATTCTACTTCTGCCATAGTTCTGTCTGGTGTTCATTCGAGCGCTCCTCTTCGAGCGGGAGTTTGAGGGGTGATCTTCATCCAGATGTTTGGAGGTGTCTCTGCGGTTGATTGGTGTTTGGGTCGTCATCTTACGAGTTTTGTAGCGGTTGTGTGAATGGAGGAGTCGGCACAGAGGTGGACGTTTCGGAGTAGTTGTCCAGCAAGGGGTTGGACAAGGGGGCGTGGGTGAGTTTGGGATAATCAATGGTTGGAGGTGTGGCCTTGGTTGATTCCGGTGGTGTGGCCTTGGTCGTTGGTCGTTGGTCGTTGGCTATGGAGTTTTCCGGTGGGGTGGACAGCAGCTTTTGCGCTGGACAACAGCATTGTGTATGAGCTGTCTTGGCGTGGTGTATGAGCTGTCTTGGCGTGGAGTTGTCTGGAGTGTAGCAGTGTTGTAGCTGTGTAGCATGGGAGTGTAGCAGTGTAGCAGGTGTGTAGCAGCATGGGTGTGAAGCAGTGTAGCTTGGGTGTAGCTTAGGTGTGTAGCAGCTGTTGGACAATCTTCACTGTATTTAAAATATTTTAATTCTATTGTGTACAAAACAACAATTAGAATTTAAGAAATAAAGAAAGGAGAGAATATGTTTGATTACAAAAATCAAACTCGAAATAATAAATAAATAAATAAATAACAGATTTTATTTTGTTACAAAAACAAAATTAAAATCTGATTAAATAAACAAATAAAAAAAACAGAATTAAATTAAACAACTTACTTGGTTAATTTCTTTCAATAACTTTTCTGATCAAGTCCAGTGTTTAACACTGTGTCCTTAAGACAGATTCGTCCTCTCCACGGTGCTTTCAGAATTTGGACGTCTATCTCCAGGATGAAATGATCTTTCAACGAATAAATGCAGCACTACAATTATTCGTCCGTCGAACACACAAAATGTTTACACTCTTTCTTTCAGAAATAAAATGCAGCAATATGGCAGAGATCTAAAGCAGAAGAAGGAGTACGAAAATTGGAGTGAAAATCCAAATGGGAGGCTGGTCTATTTATAGATGTATAGGTGGCTCTTGGTTTTGAATTAAACAGGTACTGTACCTGTTCAATTTGAATTAAACAGATACAAACAGGTTAGGCACTGTTTGGTTTGAAATTCAAACAAATTTAAATCTGTTGAGTTCAAAAACGGGAAGGGCCCTGTTTGGATGAACAATAAATCTAAACTAGTTTAATTCTATTTGAAAACGGGAAGGGCCTTGTTTGGATGAACATTAAATCCAAACCAATTTAATTTGAATTCTTTCAAATGTTTTTGGCCCAAAAAGATTAGTATTGGGCTGAACAAGCCCAACCCAACCACACACCACGCACCCGCGCCCAAGCCCAGGCCCAGCCCAGCCCGCCCGACCGGACGGACGGCGGCGGCAGCGCGCGCGCGCGTGTGTGGTGATTTTTGGGTCCAATGGGTCTAGCCCATTTTGCCCATAACCTCTCCCTCTAAAACACTTGGGTACCCCTTGGGGCACACCCCAAGTACCAAACCCATGCCTTATAAACCCTTTCAAAACCTCCCACAAAATCAATGTGGGACAAGCCTTATTCAAACCTTTAAAGAATTTCCACCAAAATTCCATTTCCATGGAGCATACTTTGGCTTCAATTTCCCATTCACTCGGTAATGGTTTTGAGCAACCAAATATACCACGTGAATCACAACGCGGCATAAAACGCGTTACCACTTTACCCGTGTAAATCGATGCACGGGGTCCACCTAAAATTAGACCAAACATGGAAAAAAATTCTGGTTTTACCCAGAATAATATAACCATTTCCAACAATCCCCCACATGAATGGAATTTTGATGACAACGGAAATGGAACAATATGCAGACTTAACGAAAGAGTATAAGTCGAAAATATCTTGCATCAGGATAGGTAGTTTTCGGCCTGAACCTTCCCTAGTGATAACCTATCGGACTTACTGGCTAACCAATGGACGCGATGCCTTGAATTCTTCAGCCGTTTGTGTAAGCCAAGACAATAGATTGCACACAAAATATCTTCTAAACATCGTGGTTCTCACTGTTGTGTTCATTTTGGCCTTGAACGCTCCTGGTTTTCATGAGTGTTTCTAGAGAATGTAGCCTCTTTCATTCTCATAGAACCGGCCCCAGTTCAACACTCATATAGGTGATTCTTATTGTGAGTATCTTCTTATACTCGTCTTGATTTTATGCCTTAATCAAGATATAAGTAATCATTAAAAAGCAAAGCTTATCCTTATGCCCCTGCAGACAACAATGTTGCAGATATCACTCTCACCATAGGAATGGGTAGGGAATTTAGTCCCTTGGTGATTTCTGGCGAGCCATACATAACTTAGTTGTCCCTTTGAACTTAGTTCTTGGGATCTCCAGTCATATAAGTAGGGTTACCATTATGACGACTCTTATGTAATAGGCTTTAATCCCATCCCTTTGATGAACTATACACTAGCTCTTTTGTTAAACCTTTTGTTAACGGATCCGCAATATTCTCTTTAGATTTTATATAATCTATTGAGATTATTCCATTTGACAATAACTGCCTAACGGTATTATGTCGACGACGAATATGTCGTGACTTACCGTTATACATGTGATTCTGCCCTGCCTATTGCAGATTGACTATCACAATGAATGCAAATAGCTGGCACAGGTTTTGGCCACATTGGAATGTCTTCTAAGAAGTGACGAAGCCATTCTGCTTCTTCACCTGCTTTGTCTAAAGCAATGAACTCAGATTCATTGTGGATGATCGTGCGATGCAAGTTTGTTTCATGGACTTCCAAGAAACAGCAGCGCCTCCTAGAGTAAAGACATATCCACTAGTGGATTTTGAATCTTTAGTATCCGATATCCAATTGGCATCACAATAACCTTCGAGTACTGCTGGATATCGAGTAAAGTTCAAACCATGATCACGAGTAAATCTTAGATATCTAAGAACCCGAATGATTGCTGTCCAATGGTCTTCTCCAGGTTACTAGTGTACCTACTCAATTTACTGATAGCGTAAGCTATATCAGGACGAGTACAATTCATTAGGTACATTAGCTTCCAATGATTTGAGAGTATTTTAACTGAGACACTGCATCACCTTTATTTTTCGATAAATAAAGACTAATGTCGACAGGTGTTCTTGCTAAATTCAAATCATCCTTGATAAATTTATCAAGAATTTTCTCTCATTAATGAGATTGAGATAATGCATATCCGTCAGATGTTTAGTAATTTTTCATTCCTAATATAACATCTGCGACCCCCATATCTTCATATGAAATCTTTTGTTAAGCATTTGCTTAGTTGATTTGATCATGTTTTGACTGCTTCCAATGATAAGCATGTCATCCACATAACAAACTATGACATATCCTTGGTCAGTGTTTTTAACATAGACGCATTTGTCACATTCGTTTATCTTAACCCATTAGTAAGCTTGCATGATCAAATTTTTCATGCCATTGCTTAGGCTTGTTTTTAATCCATCTAAGGGATTTTACAAGTCGACAAGCTTTCTTCTTGCCCGTGATACAACAAACCCTTCGGGTTGCTCTGTATAAATCTCTTCATTTAGATCACCGTTTAAGAAAGCTGTTTTAACATCCATTTGATGTATTTCTAAATTAAACAACGCTGCTATTGCAATAAGCATGCGAATGGATGTTATTCTTGTCACAGGGGAATATGTGTCAAAATAGTCCAGACCTTCCTTTTGTCTGTAACCTTTAACTACAATTCTCGCTTTATACTTGTCAATTGAACCATCTGCTTTCATTTTTCTCTTGAATATCCATTTATATCCAAGAGGTTTAGAACCTGGTGGAAGATCCACCAATTCCCAAGTATGATTTTGCATAATGGATTCAATTTCATTATTAACAGCCTCTTTCCACAAAGGTGCTTCAGGACTTGTCATTGCTGCCTTAAAGCTTTGAGGTTCATTTTCTAACATGTATGTCAGAAAATCTGGACCAAAGGATTTTGATGTTCTCGCTCTTTAACTTCTTCTTGGTTCATCATCAGTTAAATCCTGTTGGTTGAGAGACCATTACTAGTCTCTTGTGTTTGATTGTCATTAGTCTCTTGACTTGTGTACAATCATAAGTCTTTTCTGTGAACTTAATTCCTGTCCTTTCTTGTAAGGAAAGACATGTTCAAAAAACCACAGCATTCTTGACTCTATAATAGTGTTCACATTTATATCAGGTATTGCTGATTTATAAGTCAGAAACCGATATGCACTACTATTCTGAGCATAACCAATAAACACACAATCTACTGTTTTTGGTCCAATCTTAGTCTTTTTAGGAACTGGAACTTCCACTTTTGCCAAACACCCCCCACTTTTAAGTATTTGTAGGAAGGTGGTCGACCTTTCCATAATTCATAAGGAATGCTTTTGGTTTTCTTGTGGGGTATTCTATTAAGAACATAATTTGCAGACAATATTGCTTCCCCCACAAGTTTTGTGGTAAGCCTGAACTTAGTAACATGGCATTCAACATTTCTTTTAGAGTTCTATTATTCCTTTCAGCAATTTCATTTTGCTGTGGAGAATAAGGGGCTGTAGTTTGGTGAATAATGCCATGTTGTGCACAAAATTCATTTAATGGTGCATCATATTCACCACCCCTATCACTTCTAACCATTTTAATGGTTTTACCAAGTTGATTTTCAACTTCTGTTTTGTAGAGTTTAAACATTTCTAAGGCTTCATCTTTACTTCTAAGTAAATAAACATAACAATATCTTGTGCAATCATCGATAAATGTTATGAAATACTTTTTGCCTCCTCTAGTTTGAATAAATTTTAGATCACATACATCAGTACGAATTAATTCTAGAGGTTCGGTTTTCTTTCAACCGATTTAAATGGAGCCTTAGTTAGTTTGGCTTCTACACAAACTTCACATTTATGATTAGGATTAATTTCAAACTTTGGTATATAATCCAAACCAATTAATCTACGCAAAGCATCATAATTTACATGACCTAATCTACCATGCCTAAATTTGACTCAAGAATATAAGCAAAAGATGTGTTATTCTCATTCATAGCAACTTTTGGTACAACTGTCATTACATTTAGTTTAAAGAGACCATCACTCATGTATCCCTTACCAACATACATACCACTCTTTGTTAATACAAATTATCAGACTCAAACAACAAGCCTAAAACCATTTTTACTTAACAAAGAACCAGAAACTAAATTCTTCCGGATGTCAGGTACATGCAGTACGTTGTTGAGGGTCAGTTCTTTTCCTGATGTCATCTTCAAGATCACTTTCCCTTGTCCAGCCAAAGTAGAAGGAAGAATTTCCCATGAAAAGTTGTTCACCTTTTGCAGCCTCTTTGTAGGAAGTGAACATCTTCTTGTCCGCACATATGTGACGAGTTGCTCCAGTGTCAACCCACCACTCTTTGGGATTTCCAACCAAGTTAGCCTCAGACACCACAGCAGAGAGTTGATGTCATTCACTCCGTCAGAGATGTAATCCAATTCTGTTACATTGGCCTGACTGGTGGTCTTCTTACTTGTACTTCCATGATCCTTCTTAGGACGGCGGCAGTCAGAAGCTCGATGTCCAGTCTTGCCACAATTATAGCATTTTCCTTTGAACTTCTTTGTTGCCATTGTTGTTGCCTTGTTTAGGACCATCTCCAGTAACTTCCTCTTTTTGTTATGTGGTTTTTGAACTTGTTCAACCACATTAGCCTTGGACTCAATGGGATTTTTCCCATTCCTCTTTTCAGCCTTTCGGTTATCTTCCTCAATTCTTAATCTTACAATTAACTCATCCATGGTCATCTCTTTGCGTTTATGTTTTAAATAATTTTTGAAATCTTTCCAAGCTGGTGGTAACTTTTCCACCAAAGCACGACTTGGAAAGACTCGCTAAGAGACATACCTTCTGAATGAATATCATGCAAAATTATCTGAAAACTTTGAACTTGAGATATTACCGTTTGGGAGTCTACCATAACAAAATCCAGAAATTTACCGACGACAAATTTCTTCGTGCCGGCATCTTCTGTTTTGTATTTCTTCTCCAAAGAATCCCATAATTCTTTTGCTGACTTCAGAGGACTGTATACATTTACAGCATGTTGTCAAGGCCATTGAGGATGTAGTTTCTGCACAGGAAAGCTGAATGTTTCCAAGCATCTACAGCGGCAACAACTTGCCGATCACTTTCACCCTCTTTAAGTGCTGGAGCCTCTTCATGGAGAAACCGGGCCAAATTAAGAGTTGTAA
>JAPPVO010001928.1:0-34928 GCA_030407325.1 Camellia japonica | reverse complement strand
CTAATAGAGGATTACTAGCAAATTTCCTCCATTTATTAAGCTGATCTCTGAGTGAATTTTTTTTGCATGGCCAGGGTCTCCGATTGAGAAGTCCTGGGTATCCCGAAAATGTAGAAGTTCCTCTGAGGTACATTTTATGCTTCGCTGGAATGCACTTCATTCTTTTCTATTCTGGTAGCTTGCTATCAATTAATACTTCTACAAATGGATGATACTCTTCTATTACACAAAATACTGAATGAGCAAGTTTATTTCCAAGATTATCTGTTTGATTTGGATCTGAAAAAATTATTCTAGAAACAAGCCGTAATCTAACATTTGTGTGGCTGTTAGATGATGCGTTTTGCCTCTAATCTCTATCTCCAGTGGCTTAAAAGTTGCTTGATTTATCTGGCAAAAGCAGATGCTGAAATCTAGATTACACTGACATCTTTCAAAATATTCTGGTCTATCTATACATCTTTCTTCTTGTAAACAGGGTTGTTCTTCATCCTCGCAGAGATAAGTCCATCTATAAATCTGGATCAGGTCATTGTTGGTTGTAAAAGTAAGGCACCCTCGTGGGTCTGATGTATGTTCTTTCTTGTGAGTTTAAGCATAATTTGCTATCTTTGAGAGATATTGATTACTGACTTGATCGTCGGAATGCCCCCAGGTAGACGAACTACCGCCAAATTCTCATCTTTTTGTGCAGGTTATTGGGCTTAATCTATTTTGCTGGTGCTCTCTAGCTGAGTTCCCTGTTTGGTTGTGTGGTTAAAAATCAACACCCACAATTTGGTACCGTCTGCGGGAACTTAAGAAGAATAGATGGCCAACAACGGGTAAGGAGAAAAGATCGGGAACGACATCCCAGGTGGGGAGTAGTAAACATGCTGATCCTAACATAGAGGAAGAAAATCATAATGAATGAGCACGGGGATCAGAATCCTGTGGAGAATAATGTCGGCAAAGAGGGAGACGCCCCGAAGAAAGCAAGTCGAGACGAGTATTACAACGAAAGTAACCTCCAGGAATGGAATGACAAATGCCTGAGGAGGGACGGCGAGATGAAGTGAATGATTAACAAGTTGGCAGACCTACAATCGGTTATCAACTTCATGATGCAGAACAACGTAATGCAACCACCGTACCCGTTGCAAGACACGCTGATTCCAGCGGCCAAGATCGACGTCCAGAAAGAAGGGCAGAAAGTAATCCCAGTAGTCCTTCAACTTGACAAGGACAAGGAACGTTCATATCGGCCTTTACGGGATGTCAGGTAAGCTGAGTCAGTAAGAGGTGAGTCTTAGAGGACGCCTCATACCAAGGGAACCTACGTCAAAGAACATCGGCACGTCCAGGGGAAGAGACTTTGCTTTGATACAATGAATGAAGAAAAGTCCAAGAGGACACACCACGATACCGGGAGTAGCGCACCAAAAAGGCTAAAATCTGTTGATAGCCAAGCTCCCGGTCGAACGAAAGAGGACTTGAGAGACTACATCCAGAGGAAGCAACTCAACATCGAGGTTACATCCCCCGTCAAGCCAAGAATGCCATTCTCAATGGAGTTGGTTAGGTTCGAGGCCCAGAAGAGGCTTCATATGCCGAGGTTCCAGGTTTATGACGATAAGTCTGATTTGAACTTTCATGTCGGCTTATATTTAAATTTAATGGCTTTGTATAGTGGGAACAAGCAGCTGTTGTGTAAGATATTCCCTACATTGTTCGGGGAAATTACATCAGATTGGTTCCATAAGTTGCTGAAAGGAATTGTGAAGAGTTGGGAAGGCCTGGCCGAGATGTTTGTGGCTAGGTTTGTAACAAATAAGTTACAGCCACTAAGGGTAGACTCCCTGCTGGCTCTGAACATTAGCGAGGGTGAAAGCCTCAGGGCTTATGCCAAATGGTATTATGAGGTGTTCAACTAAATACCGACATGCAACCAGGAGCTGGCTGTCGTATCTTTCAAAAACGGTCTGGATGATGAATGCCCTCTTCAGAAATTGCTGGCAAAGACTCTACCAAAGAGTATGGAGAAGCTCATGGCATGAATTGAGAAATATGCCAGAGCAGAGGAAGACACGCACGAAGCAAAGACACCACAGCAAGAGAAGAAAAACGGCTCGCTGAAGTGAGGCCGAGGAAACACTGGTTTCAACAGGCAGGAGACAGGGTTGATGGCTGCACAGACAGTCACCACTATATTCCGAATCCCGGTTTATAAAGTTCTGGAGAGAATCAGGACTTAGCCGTATTATAGAGCGCCGAAGAAGATCCCTGGCGAGTTTATGGGAAGGAGCTTGGGGAAGCACTATGCCTACGATATTGAGGATGGACACTTAACTCAGGGGTGCAGGGCTCTGAAGACGCACTTAGAGGATCTGGTCAGACAGGGTTATCTGAGAGACCTAGTAGATGAGGCCAGAATAAGGGAAGAGCAGACAAGGTTGTCCAGGTATTGGCAGTACCACCTCCACCACCACCACCACAGCAGCAAGTAGATGGACCTTGGGTGATCAATGTGATTCACTGGATGATCAATGAGAATGAGGTACATAGGGAGACTCAGAGTGAGGCACCTGAAGCATATGTATCAAGTCCAGCAGAAGAAGCCTAGGACCAATGAGCACCAGGGACCAATGGCCTCTTTTACCGAGGCAGACCTGGATATGGTGCAGCATCCACACAATGACGCCTTGGTGATAATGCTGAAGATTAGGGAGTGCCAGGTAAGGCACATACTAGTTGATTAAGGCAGTTTTTGTGACATCATGTATGTTAGATGTTACAAGGAACTTGGCCTTTACCCAGATGATTTGGAACAATCCAACAGCCCGATGGTTGGGTTCAACGGAACTCCGACGTGGCCTCTAGAAGCCACGAATTTGGAAGTGCAGGCAGACACGAAGAAGGTAAGCACAGAGTTCACAGTAATTAACACCCCCTCCCCTTATAATGTTATCTTGAGAAGACTGTGGTTGCACGTAATGAGGGTTGTTCCCTTAACATTGCACCAGCTGTTGCGGTTCCCAACAAAGCATGGAATTGAGGAGGTCAGAGGGGATCAGGTACAGGCAAAAAATTGCTCCATAGGTGCAAAAAAACCACCTGCAACATGCGAGAGGCAAAAACAGTAGAAATTGAAGACGAAGACATAGAGTTCCTGGATGACGTTGGCAAAGAGCCGGCCGACAAGAGTGAGGAAGCCTTGAAAAAGATTCTGGTAAAAGAAGATGATGTAGAGCGCTTCTTCTTTCTCGGCTCAAGCTTAGCCGAAGAGGAGGAGAGGGAGTTAGAGGCTTTCTTGCGACCAAACATAGAAGTGTTTGCCTGGACGCCATACTATAGACACCCCAATTTTGACCGCTCGTAAGACTTAGGTGCTTGATACCGAGCACTCGATGATGACGATTACATTGAGTCAGTGGTTTAAGTTCTCAATAAAAGAATCCGAGTTCGAGCTCTAAACAATTCCAACCTGCCATACCCACTGTATTTCTACCATAGAATTTTAGTATTGCACTTTGTATCAACCTGTATTGAACCTGAAAGTAAGAGATAGTGGAAATACACTGAAGTCCGGCCAGACCTCAGTAATCCGGCCGGAGAAACCAACAGCCAATCGGACCTCTTGACTTTTCAGGCAGTTTCAGCAGTGTTTTGCCAGCTACCCAATTCTGCAGATATTTTGATCAAACCTGCTCGGGGCCTATAAATAGCAGGGTTCAGACTGCTGTATAGGGGTTGAAAAACATATATAGAATTTGGTTAGAGAGATCAAATCAACATCAAGTGAGTTAGAAATATCAAGAGTGAGTTAGAAATATCAAGAGTTAGAAAAGATCAAAGCTATTATCCTTCTTGTTCTTCCATAAGCCTTGAAGCTCTCATATCATTCATACATACCATACTAGAGCTTGAACTTGAACTTGATTTGAGAATTGAAAATCATACTCAAACTTGAGGGTGCCTTGGAATCAAGTTTGATTTACAACAAGAACACCTCTTCTACAAGAGGTAAAGCTTTCTTGCTTTTATTTCAATCTTTGTTCATCTTTTTCTTGTGTTGTCATACTATTTTTGGACTATTTTGAGGGCTAAAACTTATGATTAAAAGCTACCCAAAGGTGGAAGGGTTAATCCCCCTTGCTTGAACCTTACTCCTAGCTTAAATCTTGTGTTTCCCACTTGTTTTCGTCAACTTTTGCCACTTTTTTGGGGCTGATTTGGGACTATTTTGGGGCTGTTTTTCAACATCTAAACTATGTGATTTGAAGTTGTAAAAGTGGGGAGGGGTTAGCCACCCTTCCTCATAATTATACTAGCTTTAATCTCTCTATGATTGTGCACATTCTATAGTTTAATTTCAGCACTATTGTATGTTATTTAGGGGTTGTTTAATTTATTTCAATAAGTTTGTTTTACATATTATGTTTGTGTTATATTAACCAATTAATCAACTTTGCATAATCACCTCTGCAACCTCCCTCCATTCTTTGATTATTTTGATTAACAAGTTGTGAAAAATTAAGATTGTGGTTCAAGTATAAGAAAGAAACTTTTCTCATGTTTAATGATTTAATCTCTTAAGAGGTTCACTATCAAAGGCATAAAACTTTCTCATTCTTAATGGTTTAATCTCTTCGGAGGTTCACTACTAAAGGCATAAAAACTTTCTTAAACTAAAGTACAATCATTTATTTTTCAGTTCTTTTATCACTAGTGTGTCTACTTTTAAGGGATTAATTGCCCGTTGGAAATCATCAAGGAAAATGTCATTATCACTTATTATCAAGTTTGGATTTCAAGTCATTATCGCTCACTTTGGGTTTTTCACTCTTTTGAGTTTGACTAGTTCTTGTTGCGCATCTTGGGTTTGACTTGAAATCCCTAACTTGTAAATAAGTTAGCCTCTTCCTTTGTAATTTCCTCCGAAGAAAATAAAGTTTATTTCCTCGGGTTAAGTCGACACTTATTTTCCTTTATTGTCTTTCGGACTTAGTGGATGTAAATATCACCGTGGACTTAATGGATTAAAGAAAAGGAAAGGTAATATAAAAGAGGCTAATAAAATTGAGTTTAAAATGAATCAACCAACATAAAGAACTAATATGATTGATTGAATTCGGTCGGACGTTATACCGAGTTTATTGTGTCAAGGCTTGTCTTATATTAATTCATGATGTTTTGATGAATCTTGAAGCGTCTTTACGGCCATACGTTATGCCGGAATCTATTATTGTGTCAATGCTTGTCTTACATCAATTCATGATAATTTGATGAACCTTGGAGCGTCGCTACTTCCCTTCTTGAATTCGCTTCATGATAAGAGGGAAAGGTGGTTGTTATGCATTGCATTTATTGATCTTTGTCCTATCGTATCCAAAATCATCTTGCGAATCAACTTGCAACCATAGATGGTTTGGGAACCGAGTTCGCTCTCTCTTGACTATTTTTTATGATAGAGAAGGGTAGAAGAGACAAATATGGCTGGGAATACCCTGTCTGCACTGTTTCACCTCATGCACAAAAAAAATAGATTTCCACAAAGAAAACAATGTATGATTGGATTTATTTGGGGCTCGACTAAGTCTTGTTTTGGGTTGGCAAGGCTCCAATAAATTGCAAACAATTCACTTTTGGTTGAAAGCAATGATAAGGTGAAACAAAACAAGTCTCAGCAAGGCAGACAAAGTAATTCCTGAGGAGCATCACACAATCATTACATATTATTTGTTGTAATAAATTAGACAGCCCTATTTCATTATTATTATTATTCATTCGGATTTGTGATAATGATTTATTCGGACACTTGGACATTCGGACCCTCCTTCGCGAGGATAAATATGTTATAAGTTGTATGTCTTTCAACCCCCCATTCTTTCTCCCTTTTATTTATCTGCTTATGATGGTTACCATAGGGACATAATATTTTCAAATTAGCATTTCCATGACTTACATTCATTCGTTTTGCATGCATAAAGTTCGGCTTATCATATTATTCAAATGTCAAATTCAAACTATTTACTTGAATACGTGCGCTATCACATGCCTTGAATTGACTCGCATGCCATGCTAGTAGTCGAGCTTATTAATTGCATATTGTATGTGTTACATTAGTCATGTTGCATTAATTAGGATCATATATTTTTTCTAACTATTTGCTTTCTTTTGACTCGCCTTCGGACATAAGGTAAGCATTTTTTTGCTTTAGCATATTGCATGAATGTGATTGCTGTCATATCGAACATACCACCATGAGGCTAAATGCTTACTTGATATACCTGTTTGAATGCCTGTGGATGAAGGCTATTTACTGAAATTGGGATACTTTGATTATATATATATATATATATATATATATGAGATCACTTTTTCAAGTGGTACATATTCAAAACATTTTTTCAAAACAAACATGAAATCAAACGTTCCAACTTCTAGTGAAATTAGTCTATACTTGTATGTTATGTTAAAAATAAAATAAGAACATATACTGTACATAAGAATCACATCATAATTAGTAGAGGCCGATCTTTGATCGAATGAGTGGGGTGCTCATTATTGACCTTCCCCTCTCATACCTAAGTTCCTGAACCAAGACACTTTGGTAACAACGGACTAATGGCCTTTGGCATGAGTCATGGGTTTCCTAAATTTCTCAAAATAAATATTTAGATGGTGACTTTGATATCTGGAAAAGCAGTCTATTTTTGGCATTTGATTCAAAACATCGATTTTCCAAAAGCAATTGACGGATTTGGACTCTTTTTATGTTTCTACTGTTTGACATTGTACTTGTGAAATTAGATTCAGAACCAACACAAGTGGAGTCCAAACTGTACGGGATATTCATCCTTCTGAAAGGGGGCACGAAAAGCCGAGCCACACATACGAGGTGCCTGGCATTGATCCCGAGGTCACTTGTCATAGGCTCAATGTAGACAGGTCGGCTAAACCTGTCATTTAGCGGGCAAGGAGACCGACTTTGATTCATGTGGAGGTAATAAAGGAGGAAGTGGACAAGCTGTTGGAAGCCAAGGCTATTCGGGAAGTGAACTACCCAACCTAGTTGTCCAATACAGTAGTAATGAAAAAGAAGAATAGGAAGTGGAAAGTTTGTGTGGACTTTACTAGCCTGAACAAGGCTTGTCCCAAAGACAGTTTCTCTCTACCTAAAATTGGTCAGCTGGTGGATACCACTTCAGGGCATGAGAGGAGGAGCTTCCTGGATGCTTACAGGAGATATAACCAGATAGCAATATATCCACCTGACGAGGAGAAGACTGCATTCATCACCCCAAAAAGGCTGTACTGCTACAGAGTGATGCCTTTCAGGTTGAAAAATACAGGAGCAACCTACCAGAGGTTGGTGACCAAGATATTCAGACATCTAATTGGCAAGACAGTAGAAGTGTACATTGATGACATGGTCGTGAAGACCAAAGAACTTGGGAATCATCTGGCCGACTTGAAGGCAATTTTTGATATCCTGAGAACATATCATCTCTGACTCTATGCTTCGAAATGTGCATTTGGAGTCGGGTCTAGTAAGTTCCTGGGATACTTGGTTACCAGAAAGGGCATTGACGCAAGTTCAAATCAAATCAAGGCTATTCTTGACTTAAAGAGCCTGACGTCAGCTAAGTATGTCCAGATTTTGACCAGCAAGGCAGCAGCCTTGAATAAATTTATCAACCGAAGTTCTGATAAATGCAAATTATTTTTTAGTTTGTTAAAGAAGGCCACAGATTTTTTATGGACAGAAGAGTGCGAAGTCGCCTTGGCCAACTTGAAAAAGTACCTGACAACAGCTCTAGTTCTGTCAAATCGAGTACCTGGAGAAGAATTGTTCCTATACTTGGCAGTATCAGAACACGTAATGAGCGCAGTGATAATCTGAGAAGATGAGGGAGAGCAAAAGGCTGTATATTATGTAAGACCCTAGCAAGTGTAGAAACCAGGTACCTATCCTTGGAGAAATTGACACTAGCCCTGGTGATGGCTTCGAAAAAGTTGAATCACTACTTCCAAGCCCATAAGATTGTGGTGTTGACTGAGCATTCTTTGAAGTCCCTGTTACATCATGGGGATCTGACAGGAAGAGTAGCCAGATGGGCAGTGGTGCTGGGCCAGTATGACTTGGAATTTAGGCCTAGAACAGCAATTAAGGGCCAGGTTCTGGCCGACTTTGTGGCTGAATTCACCTCTGGTGCCATCCCACGTCGGGCCCTGGTGAGCCGTGGCCTAGGTTGTCCACAAGAACCAGAAGAAACCCAATTAGGGCCTAAGAACCCCACTCCAGCAAAACAGAAGAACGAAAAGATACCAAAGCCCTGCGACATCTACATCGACGACTCATTCCACTTGTTTGTTGATGGAAGTTCAAACCGTCAAGCAGCGAGTGCAGGAGTAGTGTTAGTATCGCCAGATGGGCGAATGATAAAGCAGTCTATTCGTTTGGGGTTCAAGGCCTCAAACAATGAAGTAGAGTATGAGGCACTGATTGCAGGGTTGAAGTTAGCAGCAACAATGAAAGTCGATGAGGTGGTAGTCTTTTGCGAATCCCAACTTATTGTGAATCAGGCAACGGGCGAGTATGCAGTCCGAGATGAACGAATGATAGTCTATGTCAAAGAGGTTGTCAGACTGCTAGCATTGTTCCAGGATTGCTGACTACAGTAGGTTAGCCGAGATGATAATAGTCATGCTGATGCCTTGGCTAACCTGGCTAGTGCAATGAAATTAAGAGAGGCAAGGACAATAATGGTTTATTATTTGTCGGGCCCAAGTATAGAACCACTGATCACAAAGTACGAAGCAATGTGCGTGGAGATGGGTCCAAGCTAGATGTATGTAATAGTAATGTTCCTGAGGGATGACAAGCTACCAGATGACCAAAAAGAGGCGCCTAAGACCAGATTGAAGTCGGCCAGGTTCTGCTTGTCAGCATAAGGTCATCTCTACAAAAGATCCTTCACTGTACCCCTTTTAAGATGTGTACATCCATCCCAGGTTGAGGATTTCTTGTATAAAATACATGAAGGAGTATGTGGAAGCCATACTAGAGGCAGATCACTTGCCTATAGAGCCATATCCCAAGGGTACTGTGGCCCTACATGCAGAAGGATGCTAAAGCCTATGTCCAGAAATGTGAGAAGTGTCAAAGGTTTGCACCTTTGATACATCAACCAGCAGTAGATTTGAACCCAGTATCCAATCTTTGGCCGTTTGCTTAGTGAGGCATAGACCTAGTGGGACAACTGCGCCAGGCAACTAGACAGAGAAAGTTCCTGTTGGTGGCAACTGACTATTTTACGAAGTGGGTAGAGACAGAACCCTTGGCCAAAATTAGAGATATGGATGTAAAGAATTTTATCTGAAAGAACATAATCACCAGGTTTGGGATTCCAAGAGCCATTGTGGCAGACAATGGCACCCAATTTGATAGTAAATTGATCAAAAGCTTTTGTGTCAAGTACAAAATTAAGAACTATTACTTTATTCTAAGTTTCCCCCAGAGTAATGGTCAGGCAGAAACATCCAACAAGACCATCTTGGATGGAATCAAGAAGAGGCTGGAAACAACAAAGGGAAAATGGGTGGAAGAGTTGCCTAATGTACTCTAGGCATATCAGACTACGCTGAGGAAATCAACTAAGGAGTCTCCTTTTGCCATGGCTTATGGCACTGAAGCAGTCATCCCACTAAAAGTCAGCATCCCTCGAATCAGAACCCAGGGAGTAGAGAATGGAACTAACGAGGCATTCTTGGCTCGTGACCTGGACTTATTGGGAGAAAAAAGAGAGAGAGTAATAATTCGGCTGGGGGCATACCAGCAGTAGCTTTCTAGGGCTTAACAAAAAGGTCAACCCAAGAGAGTTCAAGGTTGGGGATCTCGTCCTGAGGAAAATGGTCGGCAACAAGAAGGATCCTAGGGAGGACAAGCTTGGCCCAAACTAGGAAGGGCCTTATAGAATTATTTCGGTTGTCGGCAACGGGGCATATCAGCTTGAAGACACTAATGGCAAAGAGTTGCCCTATCCCTGGAACACTTACAATCTAAAGTTTTTTTATCATTAGTTTTTTTTGTTTTTTGAGAATTAAGCAATATTAGCCAAAGTTTTAATAAAACACTAGCTTGATTTGGTTTTATTGTTGGTGATACTTGTGCGATAGGATTGAAGAAGTCTTATGGTGATGTTTCTGATTGAAACATGACGAATAACTTAGACTTATCATATGGTAGAGTTGAATTATACTTGCCATATGATACGGTTGAACTAAGTTTGCAATGTTTCCGATTGAAACATGATGAGTAACTTAGACTTATCATATGGTAGAGTTGAATTATACTTGCCATATGATAGAGTTGAACTAAGTTTGTGATGTTTCCGATTGAAATATGACGAGTAACTTAGACTTATCATATGGTAGAGTTGAATTATACTTGTCATATGATAAAGTTGAACTAAGTTAGCAATGTTTCCGAATGAAACATGTCAGGTAATTTAGACTTGCCACTATAGTAGAGTTGAACCAAGTCTTGTCTAGTTAGATTAACATAGAGGCCGAGGTCAAAGACTCGGCTAAATTTTAGTTTGAATCAGACTTCGGCAAAAATTGGAGATACATGCTTAATGTGAACATCAGTGATACTTAGGTTCACATTAAAGGGCATGAATGAGGAATAAGCTAGATACTTGTTGAAATTTTTGACAACAATTTACAAGTTGGAGTCAGCTGAAATAACTAGATAAAGGGATAACCGAGGTAACCAAAACAGTTGTCAAGACTAGAAGGATTGAAAGGGTTCAGTCTTGGTAACACTTGTTGAAAGTTACCAAGAGGAAATATTATAAAGTGCTAATTGGCCGAGATCACAGTAAAAGGTGAAACTCCAATGTGAGTTGGTCCGAGGTGAATAACTAAGTTTGTACGCAAGGTAAAGTGTGTTTGAGGTGTTCTAAACCCGAAGTGATCATACAAGAAAGTTGTAAAAGTACAATAATATTCTAAAGTACGAAAACATGCAAGGCATAGAAGAAAAGCAGTAAACATACATGAAGAGAAGCATTTAACACTTGGAAGGAAATATAAGACTTGCATTCAGAAGATGGAACTTGTTCACAGGTAAAAAGGCACTTCGGCTTGGCAAAAAGACAACTTGTTCAGGTATAAAAGAAGGCACATCAGCCAAATTAAAACTTAAAATTGTTCAAACAAAATGAAGGCACGACTGAAAGAAGAAAAGTTCAAAGTAAGGAAATAATTTTCTAAGTAGACTGTTTTGCTTCGGCGGTTGACGGTGCTTCAGCCTCAGTAGACAGCTAGGCAGTCTTCTTGACAATCTTCTCAACCTCGATCTTGGCGTCGATCTCAAGAAGAGTCTGGTCAAGGCTCTTCTCGGCAGCCTGGATCTCGGCTTCAGAGGTGGTCTTTGCAGGAGTGGCACTTTTGGGAACCTCGTCCTCATTATCTTGAGTCAAGTCTAGGACTTGCTCATTTAGAGTGGGGGACTTGGCCCTAAGAGTGGCCTCTTCCTCTTCATTTGAACCTTCTGCGTCGGCCTCATCCTCTTTGACCTCGTCATCAGGTCCCTTCGGAGTTGGAGGGAAAGGCACGCTAAGTTAGTTGATGTCTCGGAGGTCGGAGTCTATTAGGACAGATAATTTGTTAAGGGCTGCAGTCCACCCGAGGTAGAAACCCCGGTTTCATGCCTAGTTGACTTGGGCCTTGTATACATCGCGAACAACGGCTTCTCATCGGCTGCCTTGATCTTGGCTTTCTTGGTCGCCAAGGCCTCTGCAAGATCAGCCTCAGCTTTGGAAGTTTTTGCTTCGGCCTCTTTTGCCTCGGCTCTGAGAACCTCAGCTGCTGCTTCAATTGCTTCGGCCTTTTCCTTGGCTTCATCCAGCAGAACTTTGATCTTGGCCTCGGCATTATTAAGGGAGGAGAAGAAACCAGCGGTTTCTTAAGTCTTGTGCACCAACTCTTTCTTGAAAGCCTCGGCTTTTGTGGCAAAAGAATGGACGTGTTGGATGGCCTACAAGAAAAGAAAAAAACAAGTTAGTAAAATTTCTAAGTAAAGAAATCAGAGCAGAAAGCCAAAAACAATACAAGTGTTAGACACTTACAAGAATAGAATGTTGCATCATCAACGTGAAGTTTTCATATTCGGTGATCTCGGCCATATGATTTAGATCGGTAGGCAAAAGAACGGCAGTGGAGAAGCGACGCCAACCTCAATGCTATCAATGGCACTATCGCCAGCTCTCATCTGCCGATCGCCAATTGAAATCGCTGGAGCCTAGGGCGCGTCGGCTTTGAAAAAGTTTGGGCCCTCTGCACCTTCGGACCTCGGTCTTTTTGTCTGTTGTTGGACATATGGCACAGCTTCGGATGGCCTTTTCTCGGCGACAGAAGTGCATTTCCCGATCTCGGCCAATTTGGAGATCGGTACGGTATCTTCGGAGTCTACTTGGGTAGCAGAGGTCTTTGCCTTGGCTCTTTTGACTCTTTTTGGCTTAGGCTTTGGTTGGGACTGAGAGATGGAGGAATGGACTAAAACCATTCCTGGCAAGTTGGCTAAGAAGCCTTCCACAACGGCTTTACTACGGCCCATGTCGTCTGCGGTTGCAGCGACGGTGACTCTGGTACCGAAGTAGATCGTAGGAAAGGTAATTGGGGGATTGGCTAGGTTGTAAGCCGATGCCTCAAAATCTCGGCATTTGCGGCTACGAGTTTTACCGGCTGGATTGTTTGAAGGAGCTCGGCAATGGCGTTGACACTGCGATGGTGGAATCAATTGAGGAGCAGAAGTGGAAGGTAGCTCTATTGGATCAAAAGAAGAGGCCTGGTCTGGCCTTGGTGATGAAGTAACTGGTGGAGTAGTGGCTGATGGAGGAGTCTTGCTTCTGCGGGAAACGTCGAGCAATGCAGACTTGTATGTCAGGATATAATTCAGCAAAATGGGGGCTTTGCGTTTTGGGATGAGAGGATCCAAGAACTTCCTAAGACCTGGGCTTGGGAAGAAGGTCTGGCGAAAGTCCTTTGATGGCTGAGGAAGAACTACAAGAAAGAGCAACAAACATTAGTACAGATAGATAAATTGGCAAGTCTTGAATAGAGATAGAGTTTATGGGAGGACTTAGTTCTTACCCTCATCCTCTCTAAAGACTCCTTGGCGCAGTGGTAAGAGATGAAGATCGTCATCTGGTGCAAACTCCTAGTTGCTTAAGACGATCAGATAGGCATCTCCTACACCCTTGTTTAAATATGGGAGGTCGGCTATAAGTTTGAAGGCGATGGATTTGGGTTTGAGGTAATATATGTAGCCTTCATCAGACTTAAAGCAACACATAGTGTAACAGAACTTAATGTCAGCTAGTGTAATCCTAGCATTTTCTCGGCAAGCCAGTTCGATTATACCGTTGATAACCGTACATGAGTTAATGGCTAGCTGCATAGGGTTAAATTTATAGTAATAGAGTTTTCCCTAAAAGGGTGTTTAGGGGAAACCGAAGTCCACACTCGATAAAAGCAACTACGGGGAAAGGCATGGAATCTCCAATAGGCATGATAGAGTCCTCTTTCCCAGCCAACTGATCTGAACGTCGGCTGGAATAGAGAACTCTTACCTAAAGTATTCTAGTTTGGCGGGGGTGTCTACTCTCTACCTAAACATACCCATGATATCGGCTTAAAAGTATTTGGTGCTGGAATTCAAAGAAAAGTGATTGGCAAAGGGTTAAAGACCTCAGCTAAACCCTAGAGAGCACTAGGGTGAGGGTTTCGAAGATCAAGAGGGGAGATTGTATCAGCTTCTCTAAAAGATATAAGTTCTAAGGCAAGTCCCAAACCTAAATCTACAAAGATGAACAAGAATCAGAGGCAAAAATCTGGAAACAAACAAGAAAAACAAGAACAAGAACAAGATTCAAAACCAAGAAGGATTCAGAGTCAAACGAAAATCAAGAATAAGACAAAGCAGAAATACAGAGAGGACATAAAAATGGCAAGAACAGTGCCGAAACGTTCTAGTAAAACAATAACAAATTTCATGATACACAAAACGAATTCAAGAACAAGATACTAATTCATGGTATCCAGAAACGTGAAAAACACAGAAAAATAGAGCACAACTATTCAATGGCAATAGGTGCAATATAAAGGTAGCACGGGGAACAAAAGCAAAGCAGATTGAAGCACAAGAATTGATTGACAAATGACTCAATATGGCAATTGGAATAAGGAATTCAAGCAGCAAGGGACATACAAATAGATTCATGATAGTATCGCTCATACGAACAATGAAAGACATAAATTAAAGAAGAGAAATCAGATATTTACCAGTTGGAGCCGAAGAAACGATGCTGGAATAGTATTCGCCGGAGTTTGACGACAACGATAAATGAATCAGAACAGGAAATACCTCGCTGGAAGTGGTGAACGGAATGAGTACAAAGAGCTCATGAATGCAACAATTGAGGTTTTTGGGAATGGAGAGAGAGAAAATCTTGAGCAAGAGAGAAAATGCGAGAATGCGAAGTGAAGAGAAAGAGAGAGAAAGAAGGAGTTTTGTTAAAAATATGAAAATGCGGCAAAACGTAATGAGCTGCCTTGGACGACGTGCTTGTCAGGCGGCGTGGGCAGGAATGACGCGCCCTGATAGCGCGTATCAGGTACGAACCAATAAAGAAAGGACACTGTGACGACCCTGCCACATATAATATTTTATATTTAATTAATCAAGGTGATTTGGATTTTAATTAATTATTATTTTAATTTAATTGTGGAACTGATGAACAATATTGGTATTGATTCGTATGTAATTTTATAAAAGAGCTATTTCATAATTAGAAATTAAAAGCTTAAATGGCTCAAGAAGGTGAAATTGGCAAATTAAATTATTTTAATTTTGAGTATTGAACCATATGTGGGTTTTATTAAATAATCGATTCAGTTTGGTAAAATTGAGATTTGATTAATTAGGTCCGAATTGGAATCAATTAAGTTAATTAAATTATGTGGGATTTGTGATTGGGCTAATCAAGATTAATTAATATTAAATGATGTTCAATTAAATTAAAATGTAATTGATTTATTTTTTTTAATAAAATTATAATGCAAAAGGGGATGTTGGTGTGTTTTGGAAAGTACAAGGCAACAATGCTTTATGCATATATATACATCATCAAGTCATAGTGTGCTGGCACAAAACAGAGTCGAGAGGGAGAGAAGGAGAAACTGAGAGAGAGAGAGAGAGGGAACTCAAACTATTGTCCTGGAGAGTTCAAGTAAAGGGAATGGAATACAAGAAGAGAAGTAATGTGAGAAAGGAGCTTAAGAATTCATCAATTGTACACCAAATTGAAGATTAAAGGTAAGGATTTCATGCTTGAATTTTGTAGAATCCTTGTGTTACACTTGAATTAAAGGTGAGTTTGGATTCAATTTCATATAATCTGGAAGAAATTAGAAAACGAAGATGAAGAGATTAAGTTAGGTTCATGGTTATGGAAATTAATTATTTTGGGTTTGATGTTGTGATTTTGCATGAAATTAAGCCTCATTGTTACATGCATGAGTAAATTCCACAAGTTTAATACTCTAATTATACATGTATCATGGATTTTGAAGAATTTGAATTAATTCAATCTCATATTTTGAAGAAAAAAAGGAAAAAGCTTTAGAAAGATCAAACTTACGGAAATTTGGAATTAATTCTAAAGTAAGACAAAGTTTTGATTTTATTATGAAAATTATAAATTTGTTTGATCCATGCATGTAATTGAATTTAAAAGTTTTATTCAATTTAAACACATTTTGGAACATCTATGATCATAAATTAAGTTTTTGGTTAAAAATTGAGTTAAGTTGAAATTTTAAGAAATTGATTTTGTAATTCATTATTTAAGTTTGATTTTTGTTATTAATAATGAAATTGAATTCCATTTTTACATACATCATGAAATTTTCAAGAGTTTTGAGAGTTTATTTGATGTCTTAAAATTTGTGGGTTTGATATGGAGAAAATAAATTAAATTTAAATTTGGACAAATTTGGAAATAAATTACAATTTATATTTGCAAATCAAAATTAGTTTGATTTTGATTTAAATTTTTTACTTGTACATATTTTTTAAAGGACTTTATAGTTTTAATTTATGTTTTATAAAAAAAGAAAGAAGAATGTTGGAATTATTATATTCATGAAATTATTGGTTTAATGATCAAAGAGATTTTTGTATTAGAAATTGGAAAATTAGTCATGGGTTTATCTTTATTAATAAAATTACATGTTTAAATTGGTTCATGCAAGAGTTTAAGTTTTGAAAATGTGTTTGGAAATTATTTTGTTGGTTTTGAAAGGACAAAAATTGTTGGCCGCTCGAGCGGTAAAGTCACCGCTCGAGCGAACATTAAGGCCAACCAGTATTTTTACAGAGCTTTGCAAACGCCTCGAGCACCAAAAGTGCGCTCGAGCGAGGACCCTATTTTCAGTAATTTTTGACTAACTCTTTTAAATGCATAATTGCATCCTCATGACATTCTAAGTATTCTTAAGCACCAATTGGACTCACATAGTCATGGAATGAGCTAGAAACACATAAAGAGAGTTGAATTAAAATGAAATGAATATTGAATGGTGCTTCTATTGTGTTTTTGTTATGTGATTTGTTTAGGTGGACGTCCGAGGCCTTATATCGCCTTAACCCACTGTGAGTAATAACTTTATAAAGATATGTTCAAGTTATGTTTACTTCCGAAAATGTTATTACTATCGAAATTGATATATGATTGATTGAATGACCTATTGAAACGTTATTTTCTCATAATGAATGAAGTTCTGTTTTGAAATAGCTTTGTGGCATCCATTGAGTGTAGGCCCTTGCCTGGGGCTAACAATACCATGGCTAGGCCCTTGCCTAGGGGAGATGATACCATGGCTAGACCCTTGCCTGGGGGAGACAATACCATAACTAGGGCCTTGCCTGGGGGAAACAATACCATGGCTTTTGGATTGATTGGCACATAGAGATCTCTAGTGTTAGACCATTATGGTCTATTGTTATTGGAATATTGTTACTCTATTGGATGTACTGCGAAAATTGTCATTGAATAAGAATTACTATTAAGATAACATGGATCATTGAGAATTGGATTGAAATTGGAATTATAACGAAAATGCTATCGAATAATGGTTTTTGTCATTACAAAGGATAATCAAATTGTGTGAGTGATTTTCCGATCACACTGCCCCTCTTAGTAATTCAGCTGTAGAACACAAGCAGAATAGATGGCACCTTGCTGTCCTGCACAGAAAGAAAAGGCTCTGGCGGTGGTTCTTCCACCCGGGGGCACTCCGACGATCAAGTCAGTATATTTCTCAATTATATTCCGGTATTCAACTCACAAGCTTGAATATAAAAACATACCTTAGACCCATGGGGGTGCCTCTCTTTTATAGCCAATACAATCCTAGTCCCAATAGGAGCCTAACTCCAATGGACTCAGGATTACTGCCAATCTGGAACTCCCAGTGGGATTAGGATAAACCCTCTAAGAGTTTCATCTTTACCCAAACTGAAGTATTCTCTCAATCTAGGACTCTTGTCCTTTATCCGCTTATCTCGGATTCTGATATCTTCGGAGATAACCTCGGCAACTCCGAGATTACCTCGGCATAACTACCACGACCCGTGGCACCTCGGCTGACACGTCGGCATCACCATGCCACGTGTTGGTACTCAGAAAATATATCCCCACAACTGCCCCCTAGGTTCTATTACCTCGGCATTCTGAGGTGATGGAACCTATATTGTTCTTCTTTCCAGTACGTCGGCGTCAGAACTCTTCAGCCGAGGTCATTCTCTTAAGGCCGACATGTCTTCTTTTAAGAACAAGATTTCAAATGAACTCTTCCACGCGCATGAGCTGTCATGCATCACTTCTCAACCGTTTTTCCTATGTGTGTGATCCTCATTGGATCGTATCACTGACGCGCCTGAAAATCGTCTTCTCTGTGTGCGCCGCCTGACGTATGCGATGCTCCAGGCGTAATAATTGTTTTCATTTTGCCGCCGTTTCGAGTTTTTGACAAAAAACCTTTCCTTTGTCTTTTTTCCTTCACTTTTACATTTCGATTCTCTTGCTTTCTCTCTCTCTAAACTCTCCCAAATCCGCCATTACTCTAGCTCCAAGCTCTGCAATCGTCTTCATTCTCCCATTCCAGCGAAGTTTTCATCGTTCCGTCGTGTCTACATCCGTCGTCTGACCTCGGCGATCCTCATACCGGCTCCATTTTTTCCGGTAAGCCTTTGCCCCTTTTGTCTTCAATTTTGTTAATGTTCTTCATTTCTTTCTGCCTTTACTGTTTTGTTGGAACTTCCAACCTGTGAATCATACATTTTGATGTTTTTTCCTCATGATTTTGCTTCTGCCCATGTTTTGAATCATACGCACTGTTCACCAACTTCTTGCACTTTTGCCCCGTTCTTGGCCCTTTACTTCTCATATCTTTTATGCTCTTGATAGGCCACCTTCGTTCTTGATTCTGAAAACTTGCTCTTGTTTCTTGTTTTCTGTGTTTTTTCCAGATTCGAGCCTCCAATCTTTGTTTTCATAGGTCTAGGTTTGGGATTTGCATATAGAACCTGCCAATTCTTTAGGAAAAACTGAAACAATTCTTTCCAGTACTTGCTTAGGTTTTTGCCGAGGTCCTAATAAACCATTTAAGAACATCTCCTTTCTGAAATTGAATACCCTTACGCCGATATCATGGGTATGTGGAGACATAGGGTAGATACACCAACCAAACTTAAATACTTTAGGGAGGAGTTTTCCATTCCTGCCGATGTCTATCTGAGACTGGCTGGTGATGACAATTCTATCATGCCCAAAGATGATACCATGCCCTTCCCCGTTGTTGCTTTCGTTGAATGTGGACTTCGGCTCCCACTAAATCCCCTTTTCCGTGAAGTTCTCCACTATTACAAGTTGAACCCTATGCAGCTCACCATTAACTCCTATCGAGTGATAAACGGTATCATAGCCCTAGCTAGGCAGGAGAACGTTAGGATCACCCTTGCCGACGTTCAATATTGTTATACCATGTGCGCCCTGAATTTGAAGGAAAAAGGCTATGTATATTACCTCAAGCCGAGGTCCACTGAATTCAAAATCGTAGCCGACCTCCCAGACTCCAACAAGGGAGCTGGAGATGACTATGTCATTGCTTCGGGGAATTGGGAGTTTGGCCCAGACGAAGATGTTCATCTTTACCCTCTTCCTTGAACAGTTAAAGAGGGCAAGGGTAAGAGCCCAGTGTTTAACCACTTAGTTGTTTTCTTTCCAAGTCTTCAAACTTTGTCGGTCTCTAATGTCTTGTTTTTTTTTGCAGACGTTCGCAAGCCACCAAAGGACTTTCGCCAGTCCTACTTTAGGCAAGGATCTAAAAAAGCTTTTGGACTTGCCTGTCCACAAAAGGAAAGCACATTTGTTGTTAAATTTTATCCCAACATATAAGTCCATTTTGCCCGACGTTCCAAGGAAGAAGAAAAAGAGCCTCTCTCCTCCTACAGCCACAACTCAAACTGCCTCTACATCCCGGACAGATCAGGAATCAACATCTGACCCAACCAATCAGCCATCTACCTCAGCTCCATACTTAATACCAATACCCGACCGCAAACGCCGGCGCAGACTTGTCAAAACTGCTGAGATGGGTCGCCCAAAGCCCGTTACTCAAGACCTGCTAGCCGATCTCCCAACCGATGTTGATGCTGCTCTGACTCAAATTATGCCCCCACCAAAGCCAAAGAGAACCAAGAAGGCCCATCCAATGACCAAAGCCACTGTGGCTGAGACTGAAGACACCCTGCCTATTGCACAATTGGCAGAGAGTAAGAAGACTGCTTCTACTTCTGCCAAAAGGTCTGCTGAAGCTTAACCTTCTGAGTTCACAAAATCGAAGAAGCCGAGGTCGTCTTCAGCAACTACATTGGAATCCAAAAAACCAGATGTTCCTTGGGCCCCCCAAATTACTTTGGAAGACAGGCCAATAATGGCCAGTGAGAGTGCCGACGACATAAATGTCGGCGTGGCTCTTAGCACTGCACTGCTTCTGCCTGGTGACTTGGAGCGAAATGCTGGATACAGTAAATATAAGAACTACGCTTTAATGCTCCAATACTCAGTTCAAGTAAGTGTTCCAGTTTGGTACTTGTTCTTCCTTTCTGTTTCATACTTAGAATATTTTCTAACACTTCTGTTTTCTTTCAGGCTATCCAGTACGCCCATTCCTTTTCAATGCAGTCATTTGAAAATCGAGAAAAGTTGGCCGAGATGAAGAGGGAGTTTACTTCCCTTCAGAAAGCCAACAAAAGTCTTCAACAAAAAATAAAAAAGCTGGAAGATCAAGCTGAGGCTGCTACTCAGGCCAAACAGGTAGCTGAGGAAAAGGCTGAATCTACTGAAGCTATAAGGAAGGTTGCTGAGGCTGAGAAGAGGGAAGCCGAGGCTAAAAAGGCCCAAGCCGAAAAGGAGCTCCAAGAGGCCCTGGCTACCAAAGTTGCTGAAATAAAGGATGCTGACGAAAAGGCATACGCACAGGATATGGCCGACGTTACAGAGGAATACAAACTTCAAGTCAGGTAGGCATGCAACAGGGGCTTCTCCCTAGGTTGGATGTCCTTAGCAAAGAAGCTCAATATTCCTGATGATTCACCATGGCGTAAAGCCGACGCGATTCCCCTTCCATTTCCTCCTCCGCCACCTCCAAGTCAAACTAAAGAGGAATCTGAGTCTGAAGCCGAGGATGAGGATAAGGATGACGATGATGCTCTAGTAAGGAGGCCCAAGGATGCCAATGAGACCAAATCTCCTCCTCAGGATGATCAAGTCCTAGACCTAACTCATGAAGAGGATGAGGAGGTTGCTAAAGATGCTATTCCTGAACAAGCATCAACCGACGTTCCTCCAGCCGAAAAAAATCTTGATGAAACGCTTGTAGAGATTGACGCCGAGATTGAGGCAGAAAAGGTTGCCGAGAAGGTTCCACCAGAATCTTCTGAAGTCCCAGCCCTTCCAGCTGTTAATGCTGAAGAATCTTGATTTTTATTTCCTTGTCTTTTTTACTTTGTTTTGCTTTTCTGAGCAATGTAAGCTTCCTTTTATGGCCGATGTGCCTTTCTTTGTTTCTTCAGAACAATGTACTTCTGGTAGGCCATAGTGTCTTCTTTGTATATAACTGCAACTGTTTTCCTCTGAATGCTTTTAATTTCCCTTGATTGCTTCTGCATGGTTCTATACTTAGAATACTTTGCATATACTCTTCATACTTCTTCCTTCTTTAAGAAATCATCTCGGGGTTATATACCTCGGGTAAAATAACTACTAAATTTACTTCGGCAAGATACTGACCTGCAATCTTTTCATAAATTTCAACAAGTATAAAACATGTACTTTTCAACGTAAACTTTGCAAACTTTTCTCAAGTTGCAACAAATGTGTAAACAGTAATTTTACTCTAACCTACTTGTAAATTGCTACAAATTTCAACAAGGACTAACATATACAGTAAACTTTTCTCAAGTTATAACAAGTGTTAGATAGTGATCTACTTGTAAATTGCTACAAATTTCAACAAGGGTTTAAACAATATACTTAGCTTTAACCTGTAAATTGCTGCAAATTTCAACAGATGATCATATGTCGGCTTAACCTCAATTTGTAAATTACTACAAATTTCAACAAGTGTTAAGCATCTTTTTTGGTTTAGCCAACCAGTAGATTGCCATAAGTCTGTAAGTAATAACATCGGCTTCACTTCGACTTGTAAATTGCTACAAATTTCAACAAGCGAAGAGAAACAGTAATCTCGGCTTAACTCCCAACTTGTAAATTGCTACAAATTTCAACAAGTGGTAAACTTTGTATCGGTTTGACCAACTTGTAAATTGCTACAAATTTCAACAAGTGGTAAACTTTGTATCTCTTTGCCTTCTCTCTGCCCCCAATGTGAACCTGAGTTTCACTTGGGGTTCTCATTACTCAGAGACAACATTATGCATTCATAAGTCTTGGGGAATTCTGTAAAGATTTTATTGATGACGTCGGCAAAATACAATGAATATCTCAATGATAGAAAAATTTCAAATCACAAGTATTCCAGGGTCTTGGCAGTGCTTTGCCCTCATTGTCTTTAAGCCGATAAGCTCCATTGCCTAGCACAGAAGTAATTCTGTAAGGTCCTTCCCAGTTTGGGCCAAGCTTGCCCTCTCTGGGATCCTTCTTGTTGCCGACGACTTTTCTCAAGACTAGGTCGCCGACTTGAAAATCTCTTGGGTTGACCTTCTTGTTGTAAGCTCTGGCCAGCTGCTGCTGGTATACTGCAAGCTAAATTGCAGCCTTCTCTCTTCGTTCTTCCAAAAGATCCAGATCTCGGGCTAAGAGTATGTCATTGGTCCCATTCTCAACTCTCTGGGTTCGGATCCCTGGGATGCCGACTTCTAGTGGAATGACTGCTTCTGTGCCATAAGCCATGGCAAAGGGGGATTCCCCTGTTGATCTTATCGGCGTAGTCCGATATGCCCAAAGTACGTTGGGCAATTCGTCTACCCACTTTCCTTTTGCTGCCTACAGCCTCTTCTTTATTCCATCCAAAATTACTTTGTTGGATGCTTCTGCTTGCCCATTGCTTTGGGGGAAGGTTCAGGATGAGGCTTTTAATGGGATTAAGTCATTGCTGATTATAAAAGCAAGGCACCCTCGTGGGTCTGAGGTATGTTCTTTTTTGTGAGTTTAAACACAATTTACTATCTTTGAGAGATATTGATTACTGACTTGATCGTTGGAGTGCCTCTGGGTGGACGAACCACTACCTGATTCTCATCTTTTTGTACAGGTTGTTGAGTTTAATATATTCTGCCGATACTCTCCAGCTGAATTTCCCATTTGGTTGTGTGGTCGGAAATCAACACCCGCATATATAACTACTAAGGGGTGGTTTGGCATCCCCTATATAATCCATCGTTTTATCTTTTTTTCCATCACATCACCTCTCTACTTTTCTGCACATCTTTTCGTAAAAAGACAAAAAGTGCACTTATTTAGATCATCCCAAACAACCCCTTAGATCTATCTCACATTCATTTTTATTTTGATATTTCATTAGAGATTAATAATTAATATTAATTACAATGGAGCGAAACGGTTTCAAAGGAGAATTATAAATTTTAAAGTTTAATCTGTGATTAGTGGATAGAACGACACGAATCAGTACGATTTTAACAAATTGGATAGTATTTTACATAATCTTATCCATAATAATATTACAATCACAATATTGAAATTAAAATTAAGGGAACCATTTTAAGGATCACAAACATTTTTATTTTAATTAATTTGTATATTTTATACATAAAAATTAGCAAAAAAATATGGTGCTCGTACCTCCCCCCCCCCCCCCTTTTTTTCTTTTTTCTTGGTAAGAGCACGTGAAACGGTCTCAACTACCACAGAGAGCAACGTGCTTCTTTTAGAAAATTTATCTTATCTTCTGAACTTTAATATTTTTGTTTCTTTCAATTTTATTTGTATGACTTGCTTTAGTTTGACAATATGTATTCACTTTTAAATTTTGAAAAATTTCATAAAAAGCTTAAAGTTCAACCTCCAGGATAACAAACAAACACCCCCATTGACATTGCATAAAAGACCATACATGTATTCCTTATTTTAGGCTACAGCTTGTATTGTTCAAATAATAACTAAAAAGTTTTCATATGAAACAGTGGTAAGTTACACTTTATCCTTTTTATGTTTAGTCCAGTTTTTTACTTTAGCTCTTAGAATTTTTTTTTTTTTTTTTTACTTTGGCCCTTCATGTTTCAAATTTTTTCACTTTACTCTTAAAGCTAATTACTGATAAAAAAATTATACAAAAAATAATTTTATTATATATAATATATTTTTTATATTATGTGATAGTTATTGTGTCATTTTTTATCTAATTTTGAACAAAATTTAACTTTAAGAGTAAATTAGGAAAAACTTGAAATATGAAAGACTAATGTGGAAGAAAACAAATTTTAAAGGTTAAAGTGAGAAAGTGGCCGAATTTAAAGGGACAAAATATAATTTATCCTATAAAACAGGGTGTAAAATTTCGATACCCTTTGTTAAAAATAAAATAAAATAAAATAAACTATAACCCCTTATGGAAAATTCGTGTCTAACATTCTTGTCTATATACAAAAACTTTTACGTCATAAGTATAAGTTTGTTTGTACCAAGAGAATAAATAAAATCTGTTAAAAAAAAAGAGAATAAATAAAAAGTAAAAATAACAAGTCTAGATATGAATCTTTAAAGTATTAAAAGCAAGGCAACAACAAATGAATTATTTAAGAGGAAAAAAAACTAAAGCTCGATTAAATAAAAGTAAGAGCTTTTACTGGGTTGAAGAATTAGAAAACAGTGTTATTGAAAAACACCTTAAAAAGCAGAGAGAGATTATAATATGTACTCTTAAAAAGATGCATATATTATATTTTTTATTTAAAATTTTATGATACAAATCACAAAATATTACAATTTTTATCTCAACAAATTTTAATTTTTTATGATGTGCATTTTCAAAAGGGCACATTGTAAATTTCTTCTAAACATGAGCTCTTTATATAGGAGTATTTGTTAACACAACAAACAAGAGGACAAAAAAGAGAAAAAAAGTCGCACATTACTCATTGGTTTTAAAACTACAATATGGTGTCGTTTCGGTTGCGGTTTTGGTTAAATTAGTCAAAATAATAATAATAATAATATAGATTAAAAAATTAATAAAATAAAATATCACATTTTAATATAATCATTTTATTTTTTCTCTCACAAAAGTTAAAAAAATTAATCCAAACAAATTTTTTAGTTTGAACTAAAATAGCCAAAAAGATTAAAAAATCAAAAAATCAATTCAATTTCCAAATAAATATATAAAAATAAATAATTAATATTAGAAATATCTCTTCCTAACCGTAATCACTCTCACTTCAAGCAATCATAATTGTTTTATGAAAAACGTTTCAAGGAAGCCATCTTTTAATTTTGATGTGAATGATAATTTATCCTTTTTTTTAATATATAAATATTCAGGGCTTTTCTCAAACTAAGCTCCTACACTAATTTATTTCCCAAACTAAGTTTAGTTTGGTCGAATTTCTCAAACTAAGCTGAAACGTGTTTTCTAAACACGCTTTCAGTATTTTTGTGGTCTAGACAGACAAAATAAACAAAATTATGAAAGCGTGTTTAGAAAACGCACTTTTAATGCCGCGCGGTTACAAATCGATTATTTATTAATTATCGCGTCAATTAATAAAACGTAACTGAAAAACACACAACATAAAAACGTGTTTTAAAAACACGCTTTTAATAAATAAAAAAAAATTAATTCTACACTCACATCAAACATACTCACACTCACACTCTTTTTTCTCCCTCTCTCTCTCTCTCTCTCTCTCTCTCTCTCACACACACACACACACACACACACACACACACACACACACTTACACCCACATCACTCACACTCACATCACTCTACTCTCTCTCTCTCTTTTCACACACATCCACACACACTTATAATAAATAAATAAAAAATAATAATTAATTTTATTCATTATATTTATTTTAATAAAACATATATAATTTTTAATATATATAAATTTTATTTTTATAAAATTAATACCAATAAAATGATATCAATCATATTTTTAAAATGAGACAAATATTAAATATGTATAATAATAATTTATAATAACAAATAATAATCACTCTGCTTGATTTGATTGTTATGTATTATTATAAATTATTGTTACATATATTTGATATTCGTCTATAAAAAATAACAATCACTCTATTTGGTTTGATTATCTTTAAAATGAGACTAATAATTTTAAAAAATATATATATATTAAAAAAATATAACCAAACCAAACAGAGTAATTATTATTTATTATTATAAATTATTATATCTATTTAATATTGGTCTCATTTTAAAAATATGAGTGATATCTTTTTATTGGTATTAATTTTATAAAAATAAAATTTATATATAATAAAAATTATATATGTTTTATTAAAATAAATATAATGAATAAAATTAATTATTTTTATCTTTATTTATTTATTATAAGTGTGTGTGGATGTGTGTGAAAGAGAGAGTGGAGTGATGTAGGTGTAAGTGTGTTAGAGAGAGAGAGAGAGAGAGAGAAAAGAGTGCGAGTGTGAGTGTGTGTGATGTCTGATGCTAAGCCTTATCTTTTTTTTTTTGGCCACAGGGTCACTGCTGTGACCCCCTATTGTGTTTTTTTTATTGTGTTTAAAACAACACAGTTTTATCCTTTTTTTTATGTTCTTACTATGTTTTTTGGCATCATAAATTACACTTTGCCCTAAATCTTAAATCCTAAACTCTAAAATAAAAAAATAAAATTTTAAGAATTAAATTCTAAATTCTAAACTCTAAAATAAAAACAAATAAATTTTAAGAATTAAACCCTAAATCCTAAAATAAAAAAATAAATTTTATCCCTAAACCCTAAAATAAATAAAAAAAATTAAGAATTAAACCCTAAATCCTAAACCTTAAAGTAAAAAATAAATAAATTTTAAAAAATTAAAGTAAAAAAGCAATCATTTTATATAGTTGATTATTATTTGTTATTATAAATTATTATATATATTTAATATTGGTCTCAATTTTATAAAATGAAATTTATATATATTAAAAATTATATATGTTTTATTAAAATAAATATAATAAATAAAATTAATTATTTTTATTTTTATTTATTTATTATAAGTGTGTGTGGATGTATGTGAAAGAGAGAGAGAGTGGAGTGATGTGGGTGTAAATATGAGAGAGAGAGAGAAAAGAGTGTGAGTGTGAGTGTAAAATTATTTTTTTTTTCTTTATTGAAAGCGTGTTTTCAAAACACGTTTTCATGTTGCGCGTTTTTCAATTGCGTTTTATTAATTGACGCAATAATTAGTAAACGTGTGATTTGTAACCGTGCGACCTTAATTGAAAGCACGTTTTCTAAACACGTTTTCATAATTTTATTTATTTTGTCTATCTAAATTACAAAAATGCTAAAAACGTGTTTAATAAACACGTTTCAACTTAGTTTAGGAAATAAAATAGTATAGGGGCTTTAGTTTGGGAAAAGTCCCAAAATATTCACCACTAAATTGTATGAGAATCTCAAAATAAGTAATAATAAAGAATTAACAATTATGAATATTTTGAAACATAACAATTTTTGGACACAGAATCTTATGTGGCTATCTTATTATTGTAACCCTTCTCACATATCAATTTATGCTAAAAATATAAAACCCTCAAAAAAAATTAAATAAGTAAATGGACAACTCCTAAAATTTTTGTTTAATAGAAATTTCTCCTCACATTTGAAATTGTCTCTTTAATTGCTGATGTCATGTTCTAAAATTTTTTAAATGACCATCTTATCATTTTTCTTATAATTTTTTTTCCTATCATCATAATTATTCTATATAACATTCCATCATTAAATTCTACCTGAAGATATTTTTATTGAATGATAATATACAAATATAAATTTTATATAGAATTTTCAAACACAATGATATTGCTTAATGGTGACCTTTCACTTTAAAACAAAACACCCATAAACATAATTTATATTTACAATATTATCACTATCACAACATTTTTAGATATTATTTGTATAAATTTTTATGTAAGAATATAATTTTTATTTTTATTTCGACCATTATATCTAGATTAGATTAATTTAATCTAAATATATTTAAAAAGTATAAAATTTGTACAAAAATTTACAAATTTTAAGAAAATCCATTGAATATAACAAAATAAAATAATATATTAATTTTTTTTGTTTTTATATTTGGTGAATAAAAAAAAAAATCATAAAATATTATACTTCTTAAGAAAAATTATAAATTATTCAACACTTCCTAAACAATTCCTTGTTTTGTTTGTTCTTTTGAATAAGGCCTATTCTAGCAACACAATTAAAAGTTAATTTTTAAATTTTTAACTTTTTTTTTAATCACATCAACTTTTTACATTTTTTTGTATGTTTTTTTTTAAAAAATAAAAAATTAACTTTTAACTTACCATTCAAAATAGGCCCAATGTCTACTCAACTCGACATAAATGTTAAATCAAAGTTGAAAGTTTAATTTAACTCATTCTTAATTAGTGGTCCAAAAGTCAATTATTTGGCATGCATTATATAAGTGCATTTATTTAGATAGATACATTTATTTAGGTCATATTATTTTTTTTACACATTTTTTTATAAAAAGTTAAAAAATATATTTATTTAAATCATCTCAAACACCCCTTAATCGTAAATTTTTTTAGTATCTGGCTCTTGCAAACTATTTTAATGAAGATAAATAAAAATTCATAAGTTTTTGCTTATAATTAGGGTGCGCGCGTGGTGCAGTCCGAATAGTTTAAGAGTAAACTTATAAATTAAATGGTAGATTGATAGATTGACAAATAATCAAATTGCCATTTGAGTGATTTGGGACAGATTAATGGATTGATGAATATTTTTAACGTATTATCAAGCATTTCCATAATATATAACATTAATTTACATAATATTTTTTATATATATAATACAAACTAAATTTACATAACATTTTTCATATATATAACTATTAATTTATAACAGATTTTATATCTTAAATCTCTCTCCCACTTATTTTTATTTTGATATTTCATTAGAGATTAAAATATACATATATATGTATTAATTATAATGGACCGAAACAGTTTTGAAGGTGAATTATAAATTTTAAAGTTTAATTTGTGGTTAGCGGATAGAATGATGCGAATCGGTATGATTTTAACAAATTGGACAGTATTTTTTACAATTTGATCCACAATAATATTAGAATCACATTATTGAAAGTAAAATTAACGCTCCCCCCCCCCCTTTTTTTTTGTTTTCAGTTTTCTAAATTCAATTTTTTTAAAACTGAGTATTTTTTTTTATATTTGTTTATTTATACTGAATATTTTTTAAATTTTAAGCAATTGTTTTAACTTTTTAGATGCATCTAAATAGTAAAATATTGAAAAAATTATTGATAAATCCCATTTAGAAGTGTTTTAACTCAAGAAGTCCATGAAGGAATTTTTTAACCCATTTAGTCCCATGTATGTATAATTTTAATCCATAAAGTCATTTTTCTTGATTTACACTATTTTCTTGGACATTTATGCCCTTATATTTAATTTTGATACCCTTATAAATATTTTTTTAAACGGTTAGCAATTTTATGATGTGAATATTCATATTTTTAAATTCACATTGGTAGGAATGTAAAATTGGCCCGTGGGCGGCTCGAAACCCGTTTGCGAGCCGGGGCGGACCCGGCCCGTTGACAATATGAATATTCACATTGACATGTTAACATTCACATTAATAGGAGTGTAAAATTGGCCCGCGTTCCGTGGTGGCGCGAAACCCGCCCGTGGCCCGGGCGGGTCCGGTCCGGGCCGTTGACAATGTGAATATTCACGTTGACATGTTAACATTCACATTGATAAGAATATAAAATTGGTCCGCGGCCCATGGGCGGCCAAAAGCGCCCCCGCGGCCCGGGGCGGGCCCGGCCCGGCCCGTTGACAATGTGAATATTCACATTGACATGTTAACATTCACATTGATAAAAGTATAAAATTGGTCAGCGTCCCGTAGGCGGCCAAAAGCCCGCCCGCGACCCGGGGCGGGCCCGGCCCGGCCCGTTGACAATGTGAATATTCACATTGACATGTTAACATTCACATTAATAGGAGTGTAAGATTAGCCCGCGCCCCATGGCTGCCCTAAAACCCGCCCACGGCCCGTGGGCAGCCCGGGGTGGGCTCGGCCCGTTGACAATGTGAATATTCACATTGACATGTTAATATTCACATTGATAAAAGTATAAAATTGACCTGCGCCCCGTGGCTGCCCAAAACCCGCCCACGGCCTGTAGGCAGCCCGGGGCGGGCCCGGCCCTGCCTGTTGACAATGTGAATATTCACATTGACAAAAGTATAAAATTGGCCCGCGCCCCGTGGCTGCCCAAAACCCGCCCACGGCCCGTAGGCAGCCCGGCCCGGCCTGTTGACAATGTGAATATTCACATGGACATATTAACATTCACATTGATAAGAGTATAAAATTGGCCCGCGGCCCATGGGCGACCAAAAGCCCGCCCGCAGCCCGGGGCGGGCCTGGCTCGGCCCATTGACAATGTGAATAGTCACATTGACATGTTAACATTCACATTGATAAGAGTATAAAATTGGCCCGCAGCCCGTGGGCGACCCGAAGCCCGAGACGGGCTTAGCTCGACCCGTGACAATGTGAATATTCACATTGACATGTTAACATTAACATTGATAGGAGTGTAAAATTTACATGCTGCCCGAAGCTCGCCTGCGGCCCGGGGTAGGCCCGGCCTGGCCCGTTGACAATGTGAATATTCACATTGACATGTTAACATGCACATTGATAGGAATGTAGAATTGGCCCGCCGCCCGTGGGCTGCTCGAAGCCCGCCCACGGCCTGGGGCAGGCTCGTTTGGGTCCGGGTCCGAGCATGTTCGAGACCCTAGGCTAGGGCCTAGGCCATCACTTTGAAGCCCGCCCCGGCCCATCGGCCCGCTTAAGGCCCATTCAATGCTCGGTCCGAGGCCAGCTTGCCTGAGGCACAATGTCTTTTTTTGTGGAAAATAATAAAATTTTGGTAGAAAAAATTAAAAAGAATTAAAAAAAAATGGTCCGGCCCGCCCAAGCCCGGCCTAAGCTCGAGCTTAGGCCTAGGCCCACCGGCCTGACCCGAGGTTGTCGTCTTCGGGCCGCAGGCCAATTTTACACTCCTATCAATGTGAATGTTAATATGTCAATGTGAATATTCACATTGTCATGGGCCAGGCCGGGCCCGCCCCGGGCAGCGGGCGGGCTTCTGGCCGCCCACAGGCCGCGGGCCAATTTTACACTCCTACTAATGTGAATGTTAATATGTCAATGTGAATATTCACATTGTCACGGGCGGGGTCGGGCTCTCCCCGGGCCGCCCACGGGCTTCGGGCCGCCCATGGGACGCGAGTCAATTTTACACTCTTATCAATGTGAATGTTAACATGTCAATGTGAATATTCACATTATCAACGGGCCGGGCCGGGCCCGCCCCAGCAACGGCGCGGGCTTCGGGTCGCCCACAGGCCGCGGGCCAATTTTACAGTCCTATCAATGTGAATATTAATATGTCAATGTGAATATTCACATTGTCACGGGCCGGACCGGGCTCGCCCCGGGCCGCCCACAGGCCACGGACTAATTTTACACTCCTATCAATGTGAATGTTAACATGTCAATGTGAATATTCACATTGTACATGGGCCGGGCCCCTACACATTGACGATATGAACATTCACATTGACAGTGTGAACATTCACATTAGGGGTATTTTGGTAATTATGTCACCCATAGGACTTATTGAAACATAAGAAAATAATATGAACTAAATAGAATATAAGTAGATGAAAATGGTATTTTGGTCTTCTTATCTCAAATAGGACCTAATGGAATAGTCAAAAAGAATATAAATTGAATGGAACATAAGTAATTAAAGATGAATTTATGGAAAAAGCTCCCTAAAATATTTGTGAAAAAATATTTTAAAAATTAATAAATATACAAAAATATAAAAATGTACTGAATTTTTGTATTTTTTAATATTTTTTGTATTTAGTGATTTTTTAAATATTTTTTCACAAATATTATACTTTTTAAATGTATTTATGTTAGGTGTGTCTACAAATTAAAAAAAGTTGCTTCAAATATTTTTAAAAATTAGTGAAAACAAAAAAAATACAAAAAACGAAAAGTAAAATTTTTTGAAAACTGAAATCTGAAAACTGAAACCAAACAAAGTGAATATTTTTGTTCTTTCAATTTTATTTGTATGACTTGCTTCAGTTTGACGATATGTACTCATTTTTAAATTTTGAAAATTTTCATAAAAACCTTAAAGTTCAACCTCCAGGCTATTGACATTGTATAAAAGACCATACATGTATTCCTTATTTTAGGCCATAGCTTGTATTGTTCAAATAATAACTAAAAAGTTTTCATATAAAAAGTGATAAATTATACTTTGCCCTTTTTATGTTTAGTCATTTTTTTACTTTAGTCCTTATAATTTATTATTTTTCATTTTAACCCTTCATGTTTTAAAATTTTTCACTTTACTCTTAAAGCTAATTACGGTTAAAATGACACAAAAAATGACACATTAATAATCACATAGCATAAAAGTATTTTATTATATATAACTCACATCTTGACATAAACTTAAATTCTAATATAATAATATATTTTTTATATTATGTAACAGTTATTTGGTCATTTTTATCTAATTTTGAACAGAAATTAACTTTAAGAATAAATTGGGAAGAACTTGAAATATGAAGGGCTAATGTGGGAGAAAATAAATTTTAAAATCTAAAGTGAGAAAATGACCAAAGTTAAAAGAGATAAAGATTATCCTATAAAACATGGTGTAAAATTTCGATACCCTTTGTTAAAAATAAAATAAAATAAAATAATTATATCCCCTTATGGAAAATTCGTGTCTAACCTTCTTATCTATTTACAGAAACTTTTACTTCATAAGTATAAGTTTGTTTGTACCAAGAGAATAAATAAAATCTATTCAAAAAAAGAAAAAGAAAAAAAAGAGAGAGAATAAAAAAAAGTGAAAAAAAAAAAAAAGAAGTTTAGATATGATCTTTAAAGTATTAAAAGCAAGGCAACAGCAAATGAATATTTTAGAGGGAAAAAAAAATTAAAGCTCGATAATAAAAGTAAATAACTTTTATTGGGTTGAAGAATTAGAAAATAGTGTTATTGAAAAACACCTTAAAAAGCAAAGAGAGATTATAATGTGGGGGATTTTTTTTTAAGGTCCCTGTTATTAACATTTTATAGTGTAAAGGACATTCAATATTCTAATAATGTTTAAGGTTCTTCAAATTGATCCAGAGAAAATTTAACTTCACAGAGAAAATCTCACCAGGAAGAATTTCTCTAGACTTTCACTTCAACACAGAAAAATTCTCTGAAAACCAGAGAAATTTCCCCTCCACTTTAGAGAAATTCACTCAAACCCAGAGAAAATTGAAATTTCTCTGGATTCATTTTGACCAATTTTCTCTAGGTTTTCAAATTTCTCTCGATTCATTTTGATCAATTTTCTCTGAGTTCATTTATAAACCAGAGAAAATTCAAATTTATCTGGGTTCCTTCCAGGTAGCGCTGCAAACTGGGCAAACCAGATTACCGTTCTTGCTAACGTGCGCCGCTTTACAAGGGAAGTGAAACCCATGTGAGCATTCGGCTGTGTATATAGCCATTCCTTGACCTGTCTTCATGCTCTGCAAGCACACACCACAACTATTCTGCAAAAACATACCAAAAATCCAGTTAAATTTCTATTCACACACACACACACATATATATATATATACAGACACATTTTCAGATTATAGAATTCTTACTCTGGAGAGATGAAGACTGTTCTTCAGGATTGAAAATGGAAATCTTGGAGAAGATGGGTTCGAACCCCGAAGTCCTCTTGGTGTGGTTTTGCATTGGAGCTTGGGGCTAGCAAAGCTCTCTATACCAGAAGATGCTTGAACTTGTATTACATTGATGGTGAGATCAGGGAGAGAGAAAGAGAGTGCTGGAAATTTTTTTGTACCAAAAGATGCTTGAACTTGTATTACACTGATGGTGAGATCGGGGGCTAGCAAAGCTCTCTGTACCAGAAGATGATTGATTTGGAAATTTCTTTGTGGTATATATGAGTGTGGGGGTTGAGGACCTTAGACATAATAAAATAATATTGTGGATCTCTTGCATTACTAATATATGGAAGATAGACCTTAAACTAATTTTTCCTATAATGTGTACTCTTAAAAAGGTACATATAATATATATTTTATTTAAATTTTATAAAATTTTCATAATATAAATAATAAATATTATAATTTTTATCTCAACAAATTTTAGTTTTTTTATGATGTGCATTTTCAAAAAGTGCATATTGTAGATTTCTTCTAGGGGCTGGCTTCTCTCTAACCTGTGATCGGATTAGAGGATATTGCTGGATTCGTAGAGGCCACTACGGGTCCCGTTTCGATAATCTGAACTGTCAATGCGTAGAACTCGTCGAGTATTATATTCCTATAAAACATCAGTTAATCAGATATCGATAACTATGTGATTAAATTAGTTTTGTATAAAAAAAAAATAGACGGTGAAAAAATAAACAGTTGATAGAAATATGATTCGATAAAATAATTATCGATATTCGATTAACGTAATTTTTAATAGACATATAATTCTCGATGAGTTCTACATTTTAAATAATTTAAATTATCAAAATAAAACCTTTAATAATTTTTACAGACCTAATTATACTCTTCAGTCCAATCCGGATTGGAGGAAACCGCAGCCCTTCTTCTAGACATTAGCTCTTTATTATATAGGAGTACTTGTTACAGACACCATAAACAAACAAGAAGACAAAAAAGAGAAAAAAGTGTCATACATTACTCATTAGTCTTAAAACTACAATATGGTGTCGTTTGGATGCAGGTGTTTTTGATTTTTTTTTGATTAAATTAGTCACGGAAAAAAAAAAAAAAACTAAAATTAAAAAATTAATAAATATAAGTGTCACATCTCAATTATAATTATTTTATTTTTTTTTTTCTCATAAAAATTTAAAAAATCAATCTAAATGGATTTTTTAAAAAATAATCGAAAAATTAAAAAGTTAAAAACTAATCTAACTTTCCAAACG
>JAPPVO010001927.1:0-19707 GCA_030407325.1 Camellia japonica | reverse complement strand
ACTTTGTACTCCTTTGCAAAAGAAAACATGATGGAATGAAACAACTTTTTTATTGAAAAAGTGTTACATTTGTACATTCTAAGCATCGCATCGCATCACATAACAATGTAAATGAGATTGAACTTTGTTTGAAAATTGCACGCTCGAATTACATTGCCTTAACCAGGTAGTGAACTAACTGACAACTGAAAGAACAAAAACAACTCGATAAGCAAAACCAAGACTTGACATGCTAACCAAATGTAAATACAACTCGATAAGCAAGACAAGAACTTAACAATCAATGCAAAATACAACTCGATAATCAAATACAACAACTCGATAAACAAATTGAAGTAACACAGGCACGACTTCGCAAAATCGTCACCGAAAGGCATTCAAAGTGGAACAAGTCACAAGTTCTCAACACCTCCAACACATGGACAGCTCAGAGAACAAGAGGAGAGGCCATCGGCCAAGGTGGGAGGCCATCGGCCACCATAAAGAGTTATCGGCCACAAAAAGTAGCCGATCGGCCAAAAATGGCAAGAACCTCCAGAATGCTGCCACCTGTCTTCCACTCAACACCTTGTCTTCTACAAAAGCCTCAGCTTGTAGTTTCTCAATTTCAACTCAATTTTTGCACCAAATGAAGGCATTTTTTGTCCAAAATCTCACAAATTGGATTGCCAACTTGGATAGCTCGGAAAAGTTGAATTTCTGGGGCTTCGGAATAAATGCACTATTCACGCTGAGCCACACCCCACTGCGTTTTCTGTTCCTCCATGCCGCAACAAGATGTTGGAATCTGGTAACTCATGTTTTTAGCTTTGGCGGACAAGAGATATGCCCCACTTTCGAAGACTTCCAGGCTTTGATGGAGTCCGAGCGTGAGGAAGAGATCTTGCCCCAATTCCGTTTCGGCCACATCCAAGCCTTAGGACGGATGTGCGGGCTTACTTTGCATGACGCTCGGTCATTGATTCGCGACGGGGAATTGGACATCCCCAGATTAATTCGTCGGTTTTTTGATGCCGGTGACCGCGGCGATCATCACTGGCAGAGTTTTCGGCAACACGCCCTCTGTTTGTGCATACTGTCTCATTTCTTGCTTGCCCCAGGCTCCGGAGGGTCTAGCGTCCATTTGATTGAGGTTGCCCAAGGCTTAAAAGAGGGCAAGAGCTGCATCACCATGACACTAGCTGAGACATTGATGGGTTTGGATGCCTTCCATCGCCGGGAGACAACTAGATTCGCGGGGAGTCCACTACTGCTGCAGGTAATGTTTTCCACCCTATCTCACATATATTTCTCACATCACTCGGCCCTCAGGCTCGGTTTTTCTCTCAAAACCCTTTTCTCACTTTTCTCTCCACGTACACCTCTCTATTCTTTAATCTCTCATTTTTCATCCCTCCCCAGATATGGTTGATGGATAAGTTGAAGGTTGTGGACTCATGCCGAGCATATTCAGCTCGCGGCTATTTCTTCCGGCGACGTCTAGTCGATGCCCCTGATGAGGGATGGTGGTGCGAATGGATGTGCGGTCTGTCCGCTGTTGGCATTGCTTGGTGCTGCCCCTGGCTCAATTTTCCGGCGTTGAGTTACAGCATGTCTCGCCAGCCGGGCATTCAGATGATTGGCCTGACACACTGTCTCTTTTACTTCCCATTCCGATTCCGGCGTCAATTTAGGCATGATCAGACTTGCCTGGAAGAAGGGATAGAGTACCCTGCCGCATTTCCAGTCTGAGGCGCACAGTTGGCTCAGTATGCCACAGCTTGGAGGACGAGAGAGCTTCTGGCCCCCGCTCCCACTTTCAGTTGCACCCTTTCTGATGAGTGCATAGCTTGGCTTGATAAAGAGGCGCAGGTCGGGCCTACTTTGGCATCAGAGGCTTCCACAAGCTCTGGAAGGGGAAGCAGGAACACCTGACTATGCCCCGAATTTATTTGCTCTAATTAGTACTTTCAAGTTTTCTTATGAATGTAATAAAATGCAACTTCAATTTGTATTCAAGAGTAGGAGAATTCTATACTGAAATCAATGTAATTGAAGGTTGTGGGTATTGAAATTTTTTTGTTTGGTCCGAAAATGGTCTTAGTCGTAAAAAGATTAATTTGAGCAAAATCAACTTTTATTAAAACTTTTCAAAACCATTTTCGATATGGATCACAACTGGACACGCCCGAGATCTATCACTGAGATGTACAACCCCGGAATCCATCAACTGGAAAGTTGCCCCTAGTCTGAATAGCACTGCATTGGAGATCACAACCGAGCTCTTGAATGCAGAATAGACAAAGATGACCAACATGATCACATGGACAAAGTTGATTTTGAAGTGTTTATGGCTAGACTTCAGAATGAAGTTACCTACGTATCCCGAAGATGGGAATCAAGCCTTACGTAGTTTGGTTAGGGTTCACTCGTGTATTAACACTCTCCTTTTGCGCTCTAACTTTTGCCAAGGCCGCCCTTTCTGGGTTTTCAACCTTGCGAGCTCAATTTTTATCATTTCAAATTTTCTGTGCTCTAACTTTTGCCTAGGTCGCCCTTTCGGGTTTTCGGCCTAGCGAGCCACTCAGGGATAGTATTTCTTCAACTTGTCCATGTTGATCAGCTGGGAGAACTCTAGGCCATCTAGGTCCATCAGAACAACAGCTCCGCTCGACCAGATAGACTTGATGATGTAAGGGCTAGTCCAATTGGGTCTGAACTTGCCCCTAGGGTCGTGGATGGGAGCTCGGTTGTCTTTGAGCACTAGATCCCCCTCTTTCAAATTCCTAGACTTAACCTTCTTGTTAAAAGCCCTGGCAATTCTTCGTTGATAACCCTGGACGTGATACAGTGCTTTCAGCCTTCTTTCGTCAAAGAGCATGAGTTCTTCGAACCTGCTTTGCTGCCAATCTGCCTCAACTATCTAACACTTAGCCAATACCTATAATGACGGAACATCAACTTCAATAGGCAGAACAACCTCCATCCCATAAACCAAGGAATACGGAATTGCCCCAGTAGAAGTTCGAATTGAAGTCCGGTAGCCCCAAAGAGCAAATGACAGCTTATCTGGCCAGTCCCTGTAGGTTTCCACCATTTTCTGCAGAATATGCTTGATGTTCTTGTTGGCGGCCTCAACTGCTCCATTGGTTTGCGGCCGATATGTAGATGACTTATGAAAAGCCATGTTGTACTTCTCCAACAAGTCGATCACCTCCTTCTTGAAGTGGGAACCATTGTCCGAAATAATCTCATTCGGGACCCTGTAGCGACAGATGATGTTGTTTCCAATGAACTTAGCAACATGCGATGCCTTCAACACCGCGTAAGATTGGGCCTAAACCCACTTCGTAAAGTAGTCTATCGCTACCAGAATGTACTCATGCCCGTTGGATCCCTTCGGAGTGACAGCCCTAATTACATCAATCTCCCAAACTAAAACGGCTATGGCGAAGTCATGTTATACAGCTTCGACGGCGGAATGTTCATGCGGTTTACATGGATCTGACATTTGTGGCATCGCCGAACAAGGCCAATACAATCCTCCTCCATGGTGGACCAGTAATATCCCTGTCTAAGGATCTTCCGGGCTAGCATCACCCCACTCATGTGCGCTCCGCACTCTCCTCCATGGATGGCCTCCATCAGGCGCTTGGATTCTTCAGCATCAACGTATAGCTTATGCATCCCGAGATGACCTCTCTTGTACAGTTTACCCCCGCAGACGATGAACTGAGCAGCCATTCTTCGAATTGCCCTCTTATCTTTGGCATTTGCCCCTGGTAGATACACCTCCTTTTCCAAGAAGTTCTAGATGTCGTAATACCAGGGGTTTTCATCTTGTACCTCATCTATGGCAGCAATCAGCTCGTAGGCCGGCACGAATTTCTGTTCAATGATGATCGGACACATCCGGATTCCGAAAGGGATGTCTATCATAGAAGATGGAGTTGTTAATAAATCAGCGAACCTATTGTTTTCTCTTAACGGATGAGCGAAATTCAGTTTCTCAAACCGAGGAATCAGCACGTCCAAGATCTGGTGATAGATTCTCATCTTTTCTTCTTTAACTTTCCAATCTCCTTTAGCTTGAGATACAATAAGGTTCGAGTCCCCGATGACATCCAACCGTTTTGCCCCTAGTTCCAGGGCGGCTTCTAGTCCAGCAATACATGCCTCATACTCTGCCTCATTGTTTGACACTTTGAACTGGAGTTTGAATGCTAAGGGTATGCGGGAATTGTCGGGTGCTATCAGCAACACCCCTATCCCATACCCGTATTGGTTTGATGCTCCGTCAAAGTACATCGTCCAAGTCTCTTCTTCGACATGTAGAATGGCCTCATCTGGGAACAGATACTCAACTGCTTCATCCCCTTCAACTGGGTGATCGGCTAGGAACTCCGCTACCGCTCTCCTTTTCACTGACTTGCGCGTCATGTACTTCAGATCAAATTCGGAAAGTAAAAGCAACCAACGGGCTAGCCTACCCGTAAGTGTCGGTTTCTCGAAGAGATAATTGATGGGATCTAATCTCGAAACCAGTATTACAGAGTGAGCTAACAGGTAGTGCCGCAGCTTCCTGGTAGCCCACACCAAGGCTAGACAAGCCTTCTCTAGTGGAGTGTAGCGGGTCTCGTAATCCAGCATTTTCTTGCTCAGGTAGTAGATAGCCTTCTCCACTTTGTCCTCAGACTCCTGTGCAAGCATGCAACCTATTGTTATTTCAGTCACTGAAAGGTACAGAATCAACGGTTTCCCCGGGTTAGGCGGTGACAACACAGGTGGGTTCTATAAATATTGCTTGATCTGCTCGAAAGCAACTTGGCATCGGTCGTCCCATTGGAACTTCTTTCCTTTCTTCAGGAGACCAAACAGTGGTTCACAAGTCAAGGTTAATTTTGCGATAAACCGTCTTATGAATTGCACTTTACCCAGAAAGCCTCGCACCACCTTTTCAGTCCTCGGTGGTGGCATTTCTAAGATGGCCTTGATTTTAGAAGGATCGGCCTCGATACCCCTTTGTGTGATCAAGAACCCCAGCATTTTCCCTGCTGTAACACCAAATGTACATTTCTGAGGATTCAGCAGCAACCGATACTCTCTGATCCGTTGAAAGAATTTCTGCAAGGCAGTGTAGTAGCCCTCTCTTTCCTTGGACTTGACAATCATGTCGTCCACGTACACCTCAACCTCTTTATGGATCATATCGTGCAAAATCATGGTCGCAGCCCGTTGATACATAGCTCCAGCGTTCTTCAGCCCAAACGGCATTACCCTATAACAATAGGTTCCCCACGGGGTGGTGAAAGCAGTTTTCTCCCTGTCTTCGGGTGCCATCAGAATCTGGTTGTAGCCTGAAAACCCATCCGTGAACGAGAGTAGTGCACGCCCAGCAGTGAAGTCCACTAATTCGTCAATATGCAGCAGAGGAAAGTCGTCCTTCAGACTGCCTTTGTTCAAATCCCTGAAGTCCACACATACCCGAATTCTGCCATCCTTCTTAGGCACCGAAACTGTATTGGCCAACCAAGTAGGGTATTCAGATACCAGTAGGAACCCTGCGTCAATCTGCTTGGTGACCTCTTCTTTGATCTTCAGAGCCTAGTCCGGCGAATCCTTCGGAGCTTCTGTTTAACAGGTCGGGCCTCTAGGTCAAGAGGGATCTGGTGCTGTACAATCTCAGGATCGATTCCAGGCATGTCTTTGTAGGACCACGCGAAAACATCTTTGAAATCTTTTAATAAAGCGACTAAGCGCTTGCGCTCCTCCGAAGACAACATGGACCCGATCTGGACCAGCCGCGGGTCCTTCTCAGTACCAACATTAATTGTGGTGATTTCATCAACCAAGGGTTTAACAAACCTCTCCTGCTCTCGATCAAGCAAATATTGTAAAACCGGAGGAATTTCTTCCTCGTCGTTTTCATCAAAATTTTGAAAGTCTTGATTAATGCAATAAATTAAAGGCACAGCAAAGTACTCGAAAGCCACAGCCGTACCATTCTCATTAATAACATCCAGTCCGCCTGATTCCTCTGTTACAACAGACTCAAATGAAAAAGAAAAAGACGACCTGGACAGACAGTGGCATCCGGGTTGTCACCCCCAAGAATACCGGACTCAAACTCAGACTCAGACGAGCTGGAACCTGATTCCGACTCCACAGACTCAATGGAATCAGATTCGGGTCACTACCGAACCCGGTGCTGCCTGATAAAAAGCCCGATAAAAAGCCCTCCTCGTATTGCCAGACGAGGGAGGGTGCGATGGATGCATCCAGAATGTTTGATGATGGGCACACAGCCGCTTCATTCCCGATCATGGAAATTGAGAAGTTATCCCCCAAGCACTCCTGTACAATCAGAGGATTTGAGAGTAGACAAGCCAGTGCTCCCCCCATCTCAATTTCTGTGCTCTCGGAATCCTCCTCCTTGCACGGTTCAGCCTCAGCTGGTGGGTCTGTTTGCTCTTTGGCAACGTCATCCCCAGACAATTGCAAGTCAAAGAAAATCTTAAACCCCGGCAAGCACCGCCTTTCTGCATTTAGCCATGGCTCCGAAAAGCTGCAGAACGGGAAGTCTTCCCCCTCCTGAACAAAGCGTCCGTTCAGGGTCCCCTGGATAGGTCGGTGCACTAACTCATAATGCTTCCCGGCCTGCTTGGCTCTGGCTCTTCCGGCCATCTCTTTTCCTTTCCTCGTCCAATCCTCTTTGGTATGCAGATAACCTAAGCCAAAGGTATACGGGTTGTGCGGCACTTCGGCCGATGCTGCAACGCCTTTCCGGCCACTTCGCCCTAATCCCATCCCGGGGATGTACTGGAGCTTGTTCATAAGGTAGACAGATTGTGCACTGACGTATAACCTCTCATCAACAGCTAGGATATTCTGTACAACCCGGGCCTCAGCTAGGGTGAACCCTGAAAAAAACACATCCTCTGCGCCATGCTCAATCTCCAGAATTGGTGTAGAAACCTCTGGCGGCGGATGGATTGAAGAATTCCCAAAAACGATGGCCACCCCCTTCCCGTGGGGGTACTTCAGCATTTGGTGCAGGGTGGAAGAGACAGCCTTCACTTGGTGCAGCCACGGCCGCCCCAGGAGTAGATTGAAGGTGGCGGGAACATCTAAGACATGAAAATCAATGTCCTGTTGCCCCGGACCAACCTGAGTTTGAATCTGTAAAATCCCCATCACCTCTCGGCTGGTGTTATTATACGGCCGTATCACCTGGGCCGTAGGCACAAAATCCGCGGGCTTCAACCCGATAGCATATGCCATCCTCGACGGACACACGTTGATAGTAGATCCTGTGTCAACAAGAACCACCGGTACCCATTTCTCTCTACACTCGACAGAGATATAGAGCGGTTTGTTATGATCTGAGCCCTCAGGCAGCAGTTCCTTGTCAGTGAAGGTCAATGTCGGGGAAGCTCGTCCCGGAAAAACCAGCCCTACCAGCTGTTCGGGCGTGGTATCAATTGAAAGTTTCACCTTGTCCATTGCAGAAAGGACAGCTTGTCTGTGAACTCTTGAGGCCATAAGCAGTCCCCAGATAGAGATGTCTGCTTGGATTTTCTTAAGCTGTTTCAGTATAGCCTCCTCCACGAGCAGTTTTTCTTTCTGCCTCTCCGCTTCTTTGTCCTTCCCGGATGCCTCTGGTTGATCCAAGTGTGGGGGCTTGAAATACCGCCCACTTCTAGTCATGTGGTCAACCTCCTCAATATACCAGGTATCATCCGGTTGGTTCTACCCCCAATCTTCGTCAGTGTGGGCAAGACGTAAGTCGTCATCTTCCCACCACATACCGTCGGCAACCGAAAGACAGCTGTCTGGTTCCGTTGCAACTATTTTGGTGCTCACAGCACATTCCGTCCCCGCAGGGGCTTTGGCCTTCCTAGCCCTCTCAAGATCTTCGATCTTTTCCTGCTCAAATCTCTTCAATAAAGCCTCTTGTTCGGCGTCTGCTGTACATACACTGCCCGGTTCTCGAGCATAATTCTTTGCACCGGTGCTCTCCGGTGATCTCTTTTGATTCTCGGCCATTCCGGCCACTGTTGATATCCCAGCTCATGATTGCCCCTGTTCTGGCTGAGGTGTCTCAACAACATCTGGCTCATCGCTGAGCCACCATGTATTCTCTGCTGACCCGTCCAGATCAAACCAGTTGACAGTCACGTCCCCCGGATCCTGTTCATTGAAGAATTGCAGATTCGCGATATCCTTCTCCAACTCTGCTAGGTCATCTAACCCCTGACTAGGTCCATCCTCCCGAACCACACTGATCTCTGCCCCAACCGACAACTCCAACCTCGGCTTAAGTTGATCTGTTGATGTGATATAACCACTCGGGTTGTACGTAAAGCTCGCAGACCCCTCAGGTTCTGAATCCACATTTCCATCTGCCCCCAAAGTCATCCCAGTTCTATCTTCGATAGTCACCACCACCGGTTCAGGTTGGGTTTGGGAGGTGCTCAACATGCACAAATCCGTGCTGTCCGGGATGAACACCTCCGGCTTGGGTAGGTAAGAGGGGGTGATATATATGCTAGGGTCGTATGGCACGACCCCAGTTTGGATCAGATTGATGTGTTTGGGTGGTGGAGCTTGGTTATGTGGTGGGAGGGGATTGGTTGTGACATTTGATTTTTCTGGAGGTGCAATCACCTTATTGTCGATGAGATCCTGAATCTCATGATGCAGTCTATAGCACTGGTCGGTGTCGTGACCATGTTGTTGGTGAAAGGCACAGTATTTGGCTGGGTTATGGGAAGCATGAAGTTTGTCTGGTAATGGCCGCGGCTCCAGGGGCTTCAAATACCCCTTCCTGATTAAAACCCCCAGGACTTTGGACAAAGGCATATACAACGGGGAAAAAGTCCTCTGACCCCGGGGTGGGTATTTGGCTGTTTGTGAGCTAGTACCGGACGCACCGGTGAATGGGGTGGCTATTTTTTGATGTGGTGGTGGTGACCATGCCCACATCGGAAGTTCTGGCAGCTGCAGCACTACTCGTGCCTACATTCGAACTGCGGGTAAACGCCCTCCTGGGTTGCTCTCTCTCGTGGTCAATCAGACCCTGTTTCATGGCGTCCTCAATCTATACCCCGATCTCGTTTAAATCTGAAAACGTAGGGAGGGGTAAGACGATCATCTTTTGCATCAGTTTGGGTTGGAGGTTGTGCACAACCATCCGTATTTGATCCTTCTCGACCGGCCTGGTGGTCATCATAGAAACTTTGGCTCTCCAAGTATTTGGCTGGGTTATGGAAAGCCGGAAGTTTGTCCAATAATGGCCGCGGCTCCAGGGGCTTCAAATACCTCTTCCTGATTAAAACCCCCAGGACTTTGGACAAAGGCATATACAACGGGGAAAAAGTCCTCTAACCCCGGGGTGGGTATTTGGTTGTTTGTGAGCTAGTACAGGACGCACTGGTGAATGGGGTGGCTGTTTTTGATGTGGTGGTGGTGACCATGCCCACATCGGAAGTTCTGGCAGCTGCAGCACTACTCGTGCCTGCATTCGAACTGCGGGTAAACGCCCTCCTGGGCTGCTCTCTCTCGTGGTCAATCAGACCCTGTTTTATGGCGTCCTCAATCTGTACCCCGATCTCGTGTAAATCTGTAAAGGTAGGGAGAGGTAAGACGATCATCTTTTGCATCAGTTTGGGTTGGAGGTTGCGCACAACCATCTGTATTTGATCCTTCTCAACCAGTCTGGTGGTCATCATAGAAGCTTTGGCTCTCCAACGGGTCACAAAGTCGAAGAAGCCCTCCTTTGGCTCTTGCCTAGTTGTTTCGAGATCACGAGTTGTGATCTTGATCTGCGTGTTGTACGAATACTGGGCAACGAAGGCCTCAGCCATTTCTTCCCAACTTCTCTTGACAGAGTCTTCCAACTTCGCGTACTAGATGGCCGCAATACCCGACAGGGTCCGACCGAAGAGTGAAAGTTTTTGTAATCTGGAGAGGCCCATCGGTCGTAGGATATCCGAGAACAACCGCAGATGTACCATGGGATCTCCAGAACCGTCAAAACGATCTATATGCAGCATCTTGAACCGGTCCGGCAAAGTCACCGCTGAGTCGGTGTATCCATCCTCTATGTCTGGAATGGAATTGACCCCCTGGGCCCGTTTGAACAGCTTCTCACGCTTATTCATCTTCAGAGCAGTTGGGTCCATCTCAGATTCAAATGGTGTATCCGTTGAGAAGGCCTGTGTCTTCGAAATCTATGGTAGAACTGGTGGCGGAACTGGCCCCGTTGGGACGTCCGTATCTTCCTAGACGTTTGCAGTCTCCCCGAGTGTTGGAACTCTAGGTGGGGGTGGGGGTGGATGTGAAGCGGATGCTCCGGCTTGTTGTGGTTGTTGCTGCTGTAGCCTGGCAATTAACTCTGCCTATTGTGCCACAACCTCTGCCTGGTGGGCAGCATCCCGCTGCATGGCTTGCATAGTCTCTTGGAGCTGACGCATCATGTCCTCCATATTGGCCGTAAGGTGCTGATCTGACTGAACAACAGGTATATCTCTCTCTGCGGTAGAAACGGAAACCTCAGCCCGACTACTCACTGGTGGGGTCGATAAAGACCACTGATCTGGTAACCACTGTACTGATGAACTGTGCCTAACTGACCTCCGTCTAGCAACCAGGGGTAATGAAAGGAGCACTACTTGTCCGTCTATCAGATCCTCGGATTGATGAAGTCTTCGACCTCTAACCTAGAGTGCTTGGGAGATATCTGCCTGTTCGGAAGCAATGATACTAAACTACCTTGCAAAAAGATAAATAAAGCATAATAAGGAAACAAACAACCAGAAAAATGGACAGCATAACAGCTTAAATAAAGACAACACACAATTGACATTTGTAAGCTGAACACACTGTTCTTAACACTGATCACTATTCCCAAATCACTGCCCCAGATCTGATACCCTCAGGTAAAACTGATTCCTCAAATATTGATGCCCGTAGGCCTGATACCCAAACTTGCAAACTGATACATGCATTCCTGTAGAGACACACTCTAAGCAAGCAAGTAAGAGCCAAAACACCCCTATGGAGGGGTAGGGTTTCCCTGTCCTATTTTGTCAGGAGCTAAGGTTTCACTATGCACGCAGCGGTTTCAAACAACCTACAATCGGGTAAGCAACCTGTTCTAGCTTGGAATGGTCACTACAGTTTCCGATATGCACTAGGTCGAATGGTCAAAAAGGGTGCCCCGGTAAAAATTGAGGTTTGTGTTCCCATCGTGGCAGAGCCCGTAATTGGTCAACCTTATGGCACGTGGCCTCCGACAAACTGTTCAGGAATAGCAGCCGGCAAACACGGTGTCTTAGGTGCACCAATGCAAATGCAATGCAAAGAGACACATAAGTGTAAACAAAACAAGATATCATGCGTTCGAGTCAAGTTCTCTAAATCCCCAGCAGAGTCGCCAGAAACTGTAGATAGCTCGAAACTCCGCTCCGCGCGCGAGGGCGCGAATTGTTGTTCTGGCTACTACAATTCGGACTCCTGTCACGGTTTTGAATCTAATCTCACAATGTTCAATGTAAGACTAATAAATCACCAAAGAGTCCAAATCGACAAATCGTTTTGGAAAATCGATTTTAATCAAAAAAAAAGCGCCAAACATAGACTGCTTTGCCAGATTTCAGAGTCGCCACCTAAATATTTTGTTTTTGGAAAATTTAGGAAACCCTGACTCGTGCCGAAGGCCACGTGTCCGTCATCACCAAAGTTATCCCGGCTCGGGAACTTGGGTACTAGAGGGGAAGGTCCTGAAATGAGCACCCCCGCTCACCCGATCAAAGGATCGGCCTCTACTAACATGATATGTTGTTTTTGAAAACACATGTGTTCTTATTCTAATTATTATCTAACCTTACTATGTGATGCGCACAACATACAAGTATAGACTCAATCACGCGGATTGGAACAAAACAACTCATGTTTATTTTTGAAAGTGGTTTGAAGTTGCTACTCGCAAGTAGGCCAAGATGCGGATTTGCCACCCTCAAGTGGGCTTAGAAAAACATGATTTTGCCACTTCAAGTGGGCTTAAAACTCACAATCATCGAGTTGTTCCAATTCAGGCAATCAAACCTTCACCCACAGGCATTCAAACAGTTATAGCAGTTAAGCACATAGCCTTATGGCAAGCATGCTAACATGGCAACACTCACACTCATGCAGTATGCTAAAGCGTAAAAGCTTACCTAGTAATCCGAGCCAAAACAAAAGCTAGTTAGTAATCAATGCATGATCCTAGCTATGTTATCAATGCCTAATGCAACACATGCAAAATGCAATGAGATAGGCTCGGCTACCTAAGATGGCATATGAAATGCAACAATTGATACATGTATTCAAATTGGAATTGAAATACAATGCAGTTTGTATGATGTGCCGAGCCCGATGCATGCAAGACAGATGAATGGATGCACGCATGCAAGCATAAGGATGCTAATTGAAACAAGCCCTAAAACTAACCATCAACTAACTAGCTACGCTAAGCTAATTAATTATTACAACACAAATGAATTTGAACAACTAGCTAATCTAAGCTAATTAAGTACAACCCAAATTAATTAATTAAACACTTAACTAATTAATTACAAAACAACTAAGCTAATGAACTAGTTTAGCTAAGCAATTTAAACAAATGGCCTCGGGAAACGAGGGAGATATGCATGCTCCGTCGGCTTCGCTCGGAAATCCACTGTCGTGCCTCGTGATGCCTCTGTTTGCACACTTCTGGACTTCTGAAAATTGTGCCAATTTCAAATATGCTTCTGATCCACCTTAGGAACATTCTGAGGGGTGGTCGGCCAATAGGAATGACCATCGGCCAAAGTTTATGGCTATCGGCCAATTTGGATAGCCTATGGGCATCTTCCTGCAATTTCCTCCTTTTGCTGCAACAGAGCACTAACAGAGGCATGGCAGTGTATTTGCAAGAAAATGTGTGTGCAACTACACTCCTTATCATGTCACATGCTCAAAAGAGTGTAGTGCTCGGCTCTCGAGCCATCAATCATGCATCTCAATGCATGATGGCCAAAGAGGCCGAGTTGCACAAATCAATGTCAATGAATGCACACAAATAACACATAAGATTCCATGAACCTCCACCTTATCATACTTGATCAAAGGTGTCAGTGACTTAAGGAATGAGGCACGTTTCATCACTTTAAGTATGAAACGTCCCTCGTTCCTCGTGTTTGGATAAACATCCGACCCAAACACAATGCAATGCAACAAACATGCAAACACAATGCAACAACAACATGCAAACAACATGAGCATGCAACAACATGCAAACAACATGAGCATGGCAAGGGCTATGTAATGCAATACTCAATGGACCAAATCAACCTCAAACAAGTCTCATGCATGCCAAGACAATGGCCAAAACATGCAGAAAATGAAGTCCAAAACACAAATACAAGCATGCATACACATTGGTTCATAAACAAGGCATGAAGACATAACTCTCAAACACACTAAAGAAGTGGAAAATGTGAGAGTGTGGCAATGAAATATGCTCTGAAATCATGTAAGGAATGATGCCAAATCATGCACATAACACAAGCATAGCATCCTAAGAGGCTCAAAGTTTAAGGCTAGCAAAGGGACTTGCACCATGGCCATATCAATCAAGCCCCAAAGGGTCAAGATGACTCAAAATATTCCCAAGGCAGGTCAAAACAAGACCAAAAACATGCTTGAACATAGCCAACATATGCTAGAATAAAAGGCATGAAGCATGGAGCATACATGGCCAATAAGGAGGATTACACTACACCTACCAAAACCAAGCATGAGGTGACTCCACCGACCAAAATCATAGTTATGACACGTTAAATAATGACCAAAAACATGCTGGAATGGAATCAACACATGCTAGAAAGATGAGCCAAAACCTTAAGCATGCTTGCAAGGATTACACTACAATTGTATTAAGCATGTAAGAGACAATCAAGTCAACCCAAAATAGAGTTATACCATGTTAGAATAAGGCCCTAAAAATGCTAAGATAGAGCCAAAACATGCTAGAAAGACATGCTCCTTTGCAAAGCTATAAGTAGGATTATACTACAAGTACAAGAAGCATGCAAGGGGTGACCAAGATAGCCAAAAATAGAGTTATGGCAGGTCTGAAAGTCACAAAAATGAGCTCAAACAAAGCCTCAAGAAGATAGAAATGCATGCTCTTTTGGTTGCCATCAACACAAGCTAACAAAAGAAGAGGAGGGGGGACAACCCCCTCCTATTTGAGGCCTCAAAACACACTTTCTACCACTGAAAATCCACTGGATTTCAATGGTGAAGAGGCCAAACAAAGGTGATCCAAAGGCCTAAAAGAGATGGCTCAAAACAAGGCCAAACAAGGCACAAAAGGGGGGTAGACCACCCCTAACACCAAAGAGGCCTTAAACAAACACTTTAAGCACTTAAAATCAGAAATTTTTTCAGTTGAAAGCTAGGCCTAAAACAGTATGCAAAGGGGGCCAAACACTTAAGCAAAACAAGGCTTAAAAGGGGTAACAACTCACCCTTGAAGAACCACAGCAAACCAGCACTTCTGAGCCAAAGAAAACAAACTTTGAGAGTCCAAACAAGGTCCTCTAGTACCTTAGCAACAAATCAATGGTGCTTTACTAGGTGTTGTAGTGCAAAAGTGAAGGCAAAACACACTTTTAAGCAATATAGAGACAGAGAGAGAGGGAAATATAGAGAGAGATATATATGTTTTGTATCCCCAATTTTCAGAACCTCTGGAAAGGGAGAAGGGCCTCCATTCTTATAGAAATCCAAGTCCTAAGCTTGTTGGATAAGCTAAAGGTTTGGTTCAATCCCTCCATACACGTGTATGGATGATGAAATCTGTGCTCACCAGCTGTCACAGCTGGAACAAAAATATCTGCAAAAGCAAATAAAACGGCCTCGGCCAACAAACATGGCCGACCGGCCAAAAAGGGTGCCGACCGGCCATAAAAGGTGCCGATCAGCCACCACTAATGGCCGATGAAGAGAGGGCACGACCGATAGGCACAGGGCTTGGCCGATGGGTTATAGGGCTAGCCAACAAGCCACCCCCTTCCCTCAGAAACAAAACCACAAGCTCTTGGTCCACAACCAAGCACAAAATAGACAAGTTGAGAGGCTCCAAGGCAAGGCGCACAGCCGAGACCTTCAGAAACTCAAAACGAACACGAGCATGGATGATCATCGAGTGTTCAAACGATGACGTCCAAGTCTTGAGGACGGTCAAAAATGGAGTGTCTACACTCCCGCATCCTTATTTCTATTATGCATCTAATAATTATGTTAATTTCTAAAAATTTATTGTATGTTTATTTAATCTAAGTGTATTTTTATAAAAATCTCCAATCTCCAATCTCTTCGGTTGTCATTCAATGGTTTAAAATCTATATTTATCAAGTGCATAAATATGGATGACAGAGACTATTAAGAAAATGTGACGACCTAGTATGCCATGGATTTGTCATGTTAGTGTGTCGAGTATCACTTGAAGCCTTGTTAATCATCTGGGTTGTTGTGCTTGGAAGTTTTTTTTCCTCAAAATTCTTGTTCTTGTCTCTTTGGTGTTGATTCCCACTTGTTCCGGAGGGTGCGATGTCACGACCTAAACCCGCCCCTAAAAGTTTGGTCCATGACCGGCCTGTACATAGGCCTCAAAACAAAATTTCACGAATATTTATTTGAATACGGGGCCTTAAGCGGAAGCAAATAACAACATAAAGACAATGCTCATTGAGCTTGTGTATACATGAAGACTTAGATTAATTTAAGCATTTAAATATATTTCCATATACACAAATGTGGGGAAAGTGGTTTGGAAATACTCTATTGATCCACTGGGACGCTCGAGATCCTCAGCTGATGACCTGGACGACCTAAAAAGAAACAAACACTCCGGTCGGGGGTGCCGAAATTAGCACTCCGACGGACAAGTCAGTCTCTATTCTCTGGATTACTTGTATTTTAAGTTACGTGTACTAATTCTCACATACCTCTTTCTGGATGATGTTTTTCTATTTATATCTTTTCTTTCTTGGGCCTCGGGGCTAGGCCCATTTTCGATTCGCCGTATAACTATTTACTCGGCTCCTTTTGCTGCAAACCTCTCCACTCGACCCCTTACTCAACCGGCTATTTGGCCGAATAGGGCAGGATTCAAATGTATAAGACGGGGCCGAATGCGATGTAAATATTTAACTTTCCAGGTCCCATCATTCGGCCTATTTACGTCTCCCAATATTCGGCCCCCACAACAAATAATCACAGAACTTATATTGATCTCACACACAAATACATAAGATTCAATAAGGTACAAAATTCTCCAATACAAAGTTAAAACCTCGACACAGAGGCGTAACCCGGGCGGCTTGACAAAGAGACGAACCTCGATACAACTCTAGTGGTGGTCCCTGATGGCTCACCTACATATATATAAAATAAAGGGGTGAGCTAATGCCCAGTGAGTAATATTAAAGTAAAGAGGTTAATGAATGATGTCCTCAACATTAAGAAAGCATATTTCATAATTTTGAAATGTAATGTAAATCTTGTTAAAACAAACATTATTGTATCAAAATCCATGCTTCCTCAAATGGAATGTATATTTGAAATCATCACAAAACATTTTGCGTGGTACGTGATACTAGAATCACGTTTCAAAATAGGACATTCATTCATGCATATCAAATAACATTTTGTAAACATGAGTCATATAACGATGTAAAACCATTCATGTTTGTATCATAGTTTCGGAACGACCTCGGGTCCACATATAACCAAACGGCCTCGGGCCCAATCATATATCAAACGACCTTAGGTCGAAACGTATCATATCGTATCATCGTATCTGATCACGGAGTAGGTGGAACATTGACATGTCTCCACCTCTCCTTAGGCCCAATTCATGTATGTATGGATCCAAGAGGTGACTCGTACGGACCCTAGAGGTGACTCGCACTGTAGCACTTAGTTCCGTACATCACTTTGTGCCATACTAAAATGATTAGGTCTTAAAGACCGAACAATTCATATCATGCCATAGCATAAGCAAAACAGATAAATAGAACGGCCTTGGGCCCACCATATCATATTATAAACAATTCACATTTCTTATTCATGGCTCATTTTACTTTTCTTGGAAACTTGTGTATTTTAACAAAGTACGACATTTAGAGAATCATGTCACACATTAATCAGAATAGATAAGGAAGAACATATCTTTACTATACTATTACTCACAGTGCTGGGCCTCTGGTAATAATGGGACGATGTCCTCGTTGACCTACAAACGCAATGCACATAGCAATAAAATGAGAATAAAACCAAATCTCTTTCTTGTTCTTTAATCAATTAGCCATGGTGGTTCTAAACTCATTACTCCTTAATAGGTCATAATCTATGTCTAGGAAAATAGGAGGAATCGAAAGGGAAATGGTTTAGAAGAAGAAATGGTATAAAACCGGTAGACAGAAAGTGAACAATCGTCACTAATTTGGGAATAACTATTTGTGTACTTAGAATTTGGAGTGAGACTACCACCATTAGAAACTAGACTTCCGGGACTTGAATTTAGGCTCAAGAATCACTTAAAATGGAGTCCGGATGTAAGAGATATGCTTATTTGAAGTTGGCTGAAACAGTGTTGTCCTGCACCTGCGGGAAACAGGGCCGCACATGCTGAACAACATGCTTTTTTAGTGGAATCAGATTTGGTGTTGGAAATGGACTGCCGCACGTGCGGGAAGACCCGCCGCACGTGCGGCTCTGGGCAAAAACCAGTCCGAAAAATGGCTTCTTGATTTGGAACCTCTCATTTTCAAAATTAAACTTCAATTTCATATAAATCAAAGCCCAAAACTCTTTAACACATGTTAAATTTCACATTCTTAACTTTCATCCAAAACCATAACTCCAAAATACTACTCAATTTCCCAATAACAAGAACAAGATTAAAAGTCAAAACACAAAAGCATAGAGTGGACATGGTTTGGGGTCCAAGCTCACTTACATGGTAGAATCCTCTTTAGCCTCTTTAAAAACCATAAAACTCCTACAAGAAATTAAATTGTAACATAAATTCACGCTATATATAAAGATTCAACATCTTCTTGCTTGAAGAAACAAAACCCATACATACAATCATAAATAACCCAAGAAACTCACTCTTTAGCTTATGATCTTCAATAAAAAAAACCTTATAAATAAAAATTCTAATTATTTCAAAGTTGAGATTATCTTTCCTACTTGGCAGCCTTATAAATATTTCTTTCCATTTTTCCTAATTTCTAATGAAAATTATTTTTTTATGAAAAAAAAAGTAAAATTTGAAAGAAAAAAGATATATACATATAGAACTCAAAAAATATGATAAACACTAATTTAAAAATATTTCAAATCTAATTTTTAAAAAAATAAATGAAATATTTTACTCTTAATTCTTCTATTATTATTTTCCTATTTGACAGTCTTAGAAATCTTCCTTTCCATTTTTTCTAATTTTAAAAAGAAAATATTTTTTATGAAAAAAAGTAAAATTTGAAATAAAAAAGATATGGATATACATATAGAACTCAAAAAGATATGATAAATTCTAATTTAAAATATTTCAAATCTAATTATTAAAAAAATGAACATAAATATTTACTCTCAATTCTTCTATTATTATCGTTCTTAATTGGCAATCTTAAATCTTCTTTTCCATTTTTTCTAATTTCTAATAAAATTTATTTTTTATGAAAAAAGGTAAAATTTGAAATAAAAAGGATATGGATACTACATATATACTCATCAAAGATATGATAACCTTTAATTTAAAATATTTCAAATCTAATTATTAAAAAAATAACAAAAAATTTAATTCTCATTCTTCTATTATTAGAGTTTTATTTTAATTTATTTTTTTCTCTCACAATTGTCTTATTTTTATATATATCGTTAAATTTGAAACTTGAATTTTTTTAATAATAATTCAAATCTAATTATTAAAAAAAAAATATATATTTTCTCTCATTTTTCATTCTTAGAGTTTCATTTAATTTGTTTTTTCCCTCACGTTATCTTATTTACCCTATTATGAAATAATAAATGTTACTATATAATATATATATACAAAATTATTTACTATTATATTTATTAATTGCCCCCTCAAACTCAAGGTGGTTTCTATTTTGACTTAATAATGCAGTAATGTTTTTCTATTGGTTTTGTTGCAATTTTAATCTTTTGATATTGTTCTTTGTTATGGTTTGGGCCTTTTGGTACATGTTTGTGGAATATTCATGTTACGAATGGGGACACACATCAAATGGAATTTTATACATGTCAGTGAGTTTTGAAAATTGAGGTGGCCCATTACCAAATTTAATAAATGCAAATTTGCAGATTCATTAGCAGTATGGGTTCTCATTTAAGGAAAATGGGTTTTTGTCATGGAATTTCACTGGTTCAAGATGCTTATGTTCCAATAAAATTGAGTCAACTGGTTGTATATTTTTTTTGGAGGCACATGTGTAGGCTTATATGGGATTTGAGGAGAAGCGTATAGTCTCTAGTTACAATTGCATGCATCGTGACATTGAACTTTGATCTTACAATTTCATTTAGATATTTTTTTTCTTTAGAAGATCTATCTATTTACATATAACCAGTGAGATTATTGCATGATTTTTTCCTCCACAA
>JAPPVO010001926.1:0-18940 GCA_030407325.1 Camellia japonica | reverse complement strand
AGTCCCACCAGGGTGAATGGTGTATTGGGACCTATGGGCATCATCCATAATCTCTTTCCTCAATTCAACAATGTTAGGTACACACAACCTGCCATTGAATCGCAATCCCCCATCTGAGTCCACAGACCAATTAGTAGGATAATCATTGATCAAATCCATTACAAGGTCATCAAGCTTGTTGACGAGAAACCCATCTAAATTCTGCATTTGACGAACTTTACCCAGTAACGTCGGCTGTATGGTCAAACTACCTGTAGACACCCCATTTTGACTGGTCCTAAGACTTGGGTGCTTTCTTTTGATTACCCGATGATGACAATTAGAATGTGTTTCTCGCAGAATTCTCATTAAAAGAAATGGAATTTGAACTTTAATCCCAACCTTCACCATTATGGCCAAATTATTTTAAAATATTGAATATTTCATTAATTTAGTATTTTTGTAATTTTTTATAATTTTATGTATTTGTTCATATTTTTAGTGTATTTTATATAAAAGAAAATAATAAAACAAATTATCTTATGTGTTTAGAATTATCATATTATATGTTTGGTATTTTATATAAAATTATATTAGTATATTATATGTTTAGTATTTTGGTATAAATTATATATTTTAGATATTTTATATATATATATATTATATTATATATATATATTATAAAATAAAAATAATAAAAAAACCGATGTCGGCAGCCGACGCACTGAACGCATATATATATATATATAATATATATATATTATATATATTATTATATTCTTATATTATTCTATTATTATTATTATATTATTATGTTTTGCCTATATAAGGCATTGAATCAGAGGCTCAAAAAAAGGATTCGGAGAGGAGAATTCGGAAGAAGAGGAAATTTTGGAGGAGAAGCATTCTGTAGGAGTTTGAGGAGGGAAAAATTCTGACGGGGGAGGCTCAGGAGGGATAGAAGGATTAAGAGGGAGAAAGAAATAAAATATTTTTTTTAATATTTTTATTTCTATTTTATCATTACATCATTCAAAAAACAACCACTAAAGTTATAATTTTAAATTTTGGATTGAGAATTGAGAACACATTCCACAGACTTGAGAGTAATTAAAAAGAAAGTTTGTAACTCAGAAAATTCATTATTCCTCCAAAAGGTGAGTTTTCGCAAATTTTCATTTAATGTAAAATGTGATATAATTTGTTTAAATACTTTATTTACTTCATTTTATAACTTTTTTTTATCACTTTAATGGGAAGGCTGCACCACCCATTTATCTGCTGTAATTTAAATATTATATATAAATTGTTGTAATTTATTACTTTAAATAATTTATCCCGGCGGTGAATAGTAACCTCCGGCGGTGAATAGTACCTCCGGCGGTGAATAGTAACCCCGATGGTGAATAGTACCTAATTTGTTTAAATACTTTATTTACTTCGTTTTATAACTTTTTTTTATCGCTTTAATGGGAAGGCTGCACCACCCATATATCTGCTGTAATTTCAATATTGTATATAAATTGTTGTAATTTATTACTTTAAATAATTTGTATCCCGGCGGTGAATAGTACATCCGGCGGTAAATAGTGCCTCCGGCTATTTAATTTTGCTCGCTTTATTATATGCTATTTAGGGGGCTGTTTAATTTATTTCAACGATTTATGTTGTAAATATCAAGTTTGTTTGTACTAACCAATTAATCAATTTCGCATAATCATCTCTGCAACCTCCCTCCATTCTTTGCTTATTTCGATTAAAAAGTTGTGAAAAATTAAGATTGTGATTCAAGTATAAGAAAGGAACTCTTCCATGCTTAATGGTTTAAAGTCTTTGGAGGTTCACTACCCCAAATGTATACATGTTCTTATACTAAAGCATAATCTTTTATTTTTCATTTCTCTTTATTCATCAGTGTGTTTACTTTTAAGGGATTAATTGACCATTGGAAATCACCAAGGAAAGTGTCATTATCACTTATCATCAAGTTTGGATTTCAAGTCATTATCACTCAAGTTTGGGTTCTTTTAAGTCATTATTACTCTTTTGAGTTTGACTAGTCCTTGTTGCACATCTTGAGTTTGACTTGAAATCCCTAACTTGTACATGAGTTTGACTCTTCCTTTGTGATTTCCTCGGAAGAAAATAAGGTTTATTCGGGTTAAGTCGACACTGATTTTCCTTTATTGCATTTTAGACTTAGTGGACGTAAATATCACTTTTGCACAAACAGGAGAAAAGATAAAGAAATGGAAAGGTAATAAAAAAGGCTAATAAAATTGGTTAAAATTGGATTACAACCGATATAAAGAACTAATATGATTAATTGAATTCGGTCGGACATTATACCGAATTTATTGTGTCAAGGCTTGCCGTACATCAATTATTGTAATAAATTAGACAGCCCCTTTCATTTATTATTCATTCGATTTTGTAATAATTATTTATTCGGACACTTGGACATTCGGACCCTCCTGCGTGAGGGCGCATTTGGACATTCGGACCCTCCTTCGTGAGGACAAATTTGTAATAATGTGTATGTCTTCCAACCCCCATTCTTTCTCCCTTTTATTTCACTGCTTATGATGGTTAGATTAGGGACATCATGTTTAATTTAGCATTTTCCATGATTTGCATCCATCTGTTTGCATGCATAAAAGTTCGGCTCATCATATTATTCAAATGTCAAATTCAAAACTCTTTACTTGAATACATGCCTATCACATGCCTTGAATTGACTCGCATGCCATGCTAGTAGCCGAGCTTATTACTTGCACGTTGTATGTGTTGCATTAGCCATATCGCATTAATTAGGATCATGCATTTTTTCTAACTATTTACTTTCTTTTGACTCACCTTCGGACATAAGGTAAGTTTTTATGCTTTAGTATATTGCATAAGTGTGATTGCTGTCATATCAAACATACTACCATAAGGCTAAATGCTTACTTGATATACCTGTTTGAATGCCTGTGGATGAAGGCTAATCACTTGAATTGGGATACTTTGATTCATGTATATATGAGATCACCATTTTCAGTGATACATATTCAAAACAATTTTTTGTAAAACAAACATGGATTCAAACGTTCCAACTTTTTGTGAAATTAGTCTATACTTGTATGTTACATATAGAACAAGAGCATATATTGTACATAAAAATCACATCATGATTAGTAGAGGCCGATCTTTGATCGGGTGAGTGGGGTGTTCAATTATTGACCTTCCCCTCTCATACCTAAGTTCCCGAACAAAGACACTTTGGTAACGACGGACTAATGGTCTTTGGCACGAGTCACGGGTTTCCTAAATTTCCCAAAATAAATATTTAGGTGGCGACTCTGATATCTGGCAAAGCAGTCCATTTTTGGCATTTGATTCAAACATCGATTTTCCAAAAACAATTGCCGGATTTGGACTCTTTTTGTGTTTCCACTATTTCACATTGCACTTGTGAAATCAGATTCAGAACCAACACACAAGTGGAGTCCGAACTGTAAGGGCTATTTCATTCTTCCGAAAGGGAGCGCGAAAAGCCGAGCTACACTACCCATGTATGCCCTTTCAACACTCTCTATTGGTTGCACATCATGCATCGAAATTAACTCCAAGGACTTCCATTCCTGAATCATCAAAGAAGCTATAATCCTATGTTGTCGACTAAGTGCATCAGTGACCACATTTTCTTTCCCCGGGTGGTAAAGGATCACGAAATCATAATTACTGACGAATTCAACCCACCTCTGTTGCCTCATGTTCAACTCTTTTTGAGAAAAGAGATATTTGAGACTCTTGTGATCTATGTACAACTCAAAGTGCTCCCCAAACAAGTAGTGTCGCCACACTTTCAACGGAAAAACAACTACTGCCAACTCTATGTCATGAGTAGGGTATCGTCTCTGATGAGGTTTTAACTGTCGAGAAGCATAAGATACAACCTTTTGATGCTGCATCAACACACATCCGAAGCCAGTTCCACTTGCATCAGTAAACACTACTAACTTTTCCCCTTGTACTGGTATAGTTAACACCGGTGCTGTAGTCAACCGCTGCTTTAACTCCTGGAAAGCTTTCTCAAAATCATCTGTCCATAAGAACTTCATATTCGTTCGGGTCAACTTGGTCATGGGTACTGCAATAGTGGAAAACTTCTCTATAAATCTTCTGTAATAGCCAACTAGTCCTAAAAAACTTCTCACCTCTGTAGGGTTCGTAGGCTGCTTCCATTCTTTGACCGCAACAACTTTCTCAGGATTTACCGCTATCCCTTGATTGGATACAACATGTCCCAAAAATCGAACTTCTTTCTCCCAAAAGTGACACTTACTGAACTTAGTGTATAAATGTTGTTCCCTTAAAGTCTACAATACAACTTTCAAGTCTTCTCTGTGTTCCTCCTCATTCTTAGAATACACCAGGATATCATCTATGAAGATAATCACAAACTTATCTAGACATGGTTGAAAAATTCTGTTCATCAAGTCTATGAAATAGGCAGGAGCATTTGTCAAACCAAAAGGCATTACAGGAAATTCGTACAACCCACACCGGGTCCAAAAAGCAGTAAGTGGTATGCTTTCCTCTGACACACCCATCTGATGGTAACCCGCTCTGAGATCAAACTAAGAAAACATGGCTGCCCTCTTCAACTGATCAAACAAGTCATCAATTCTAGGTAGCGGATACTTGTTCTTGATAGTCACCTTATTCAGCTCTCTGTAATCTATGCACATGCGGAGAGTGCCATCTTTCTTGCAGACAAAGATCGCGGGTGCTCCCCACGGGGAGTTACTTGAACGAATGAACCCCTTCTGAAGCATCTCTTCCAGCTACTTCTTCATCTCCACAAGCTCTTTAGGCGCCATTCTGTATGCCACATTAGAAAATGGTGTAGTTCTTGGCATTAAGTCAATGCGAAATTCTACTACCCGCCGAGGTGGAGGTCCAGGTATCTCTTGAAATACATTCTCAAACTCGTGCACCACATCTACCTCAGTAATATCCTGCTTTGGGATTTCTACCGAGCATAGAAAACTCGTCATCACCGACTCTTCTCCATCACTAGAAGTGTGGGTAAGCCGTGGCATACCGGGAATATCTATATTTATAGTCTTTCCAGCACAATCTAGAGTCACAAAGTATTTTCACAGCCAATCCATACCCAAAATAATTGTAAACCCCTCAAACCCTAAAACAATTAGGTCTGCATACCAAACTCTACCTGCAAAATCAATCTCAAAATCTTTACACATCTCATAAAGAGTAACTGCCCCTCCTAAAGGGGTCTCAACACAAATAGGTCTAGATAAGGAGGTAGTTACAATATGTTCACTTTCTACAAACTAACTAGATATGAAAGAATGAGAGGCACTAGTATCAAAAAGTACTCTAATGGGTTTTTAAAAAAAATTAAAGATACATTCCAGCCATCACCTTCAAGGTAAACACACAAAAAAATTCGTTTATAAATACGTAGAATAAATTCAACCACCAAACTAAACCAGCTAACCCATGTTTCTACGATCCGAGGATCACCTAAACTCTCACAAGTCTAGGGTAACCTAGAGCTTTGATACCAAACTGTCACGCTCCAAAATTCGGATAATTAAATATTAAATTAGGACTGAACCCTAATTAATATTCCATCATCCAAATCCTAGGGTGGAACCCAAAAAAAAAAAAAAAAACTAAACGCCAACCAAACCATCCACCATAATCTCATAACTAACCAATACCATAACATTAAGGTAGCAACAATTAGTCAAAACAACTTAAATAAAGTACGGTTACAAACCATGCCAAATTATTCCAATACTAAAGTCATAAAAAAAAAATAATAAATACATAAAACTAATATCAACCCTAAACTCAAGAAAACAAAAGAAATCCAAGAGACAAGTCCAACAACTATAGTTATTCCACGTCACCATCGTAGCCTTAACTAATCCTGCAAAGGAAGCTCGGCTGCGCTCAAACAGAACGCACCCGAGTTGCCAAGAAACAAAATGGGTCAGTATACAGGTATACTGGTATGAGTACAAGATTTAACACCCACGTGTCCATCAGACACAAACAAAAATACATTTAATTTTTATTACGGGACAAGACAAGTAGTTCCAACCGCACTAAGACGAATGGGTAGTTTCCCAAGATACGGTGGCATTTAGTTTCTTGTCCGTACACAACGAAATATAAATTGAATATAAAATAAACAAAATAGAAATAAAAATATGGTGGATCAGCCCTGCATAAAAAGTTAGTTAGACCCACAATCCTAAAAAAATAAATAAAGTTAGTATAATTTAATCATAAATAACTTGCTGAAGAAGTATAAAAATGCACCGTTTCATGCTTAAATAATTCGAATTGACCAAAACTCAAAAAACGAAAGTTGTATAGAATCAAATTTCCCAAAGGGAAGCGTGAACGAATTTAACAGAAACTAAACTGGTTAAGAGACAAACTTGATAGAAAAACCTAGACGGATTTCAATCGAAAAATCTGAAACTAAAAACGAACAAAAACTGCCCTAAGATGATTTTTTTCGGAAAAGTTTAAAACACGAAACGTGTGCAAAATAATGTTTTACTTCAGTTTACGTGAAACCAATAAAAATGAGCTCGTTTTGTGAGTTAAAATAGCCTCTAAACCATGCATTGCTAAAATGAATCAAAACTACAATAATCAAGATCATCCGATTATAAGTTCTAATCGATCTTTTGAATAAAAATTTAAAACACAAAAGTTGTCTAGAATCACGTATACATGCCTCTGCTCAAATTTTATAATTTATCGAGGTCGTTTACTATTTTTCAACCTATACAATTTAATACAATACACACTATAACAATAAACTCATAATTAAATTCTTTGTACCTTAACTCCACCACTTCGGCCCATCGCTTCCGGCCTACACATATATCCCATGTGCCTCCTGTATACCTAACACCGCTCCGAAGCCAAACTTGCACGGGGATATCGTCCCGAGTTTGACTCACACTCCCCGGATGGTTAGCATATACGTACGCGCGTAAATCAAAGCACTCGTCTACTCATGAGAACGAGGCAACAATATACATATACAAAACATCTCACTCATGAGAACAAACATAACAATGCGAAGGCTAAGACATTCAAATAAATCTCATAATCTTCACCCTTTTTTTTTCTTATACACTCATTCTCACCATCACTCAAATAAAACAACAATCCATGGAGTCATGGTGGAGTATAAGGAATTTATCTATGGGTTCTTAATTAATTTTAATTTCATATAACCATGAGTGTGATTACAACCATAAAATAAATCCATATAAAAATCCTAAACCTAGCATACACAACTAATCAAAATAATTAAGATCAATCAATCATCTAAAAACCCTAAACTCTACATACACAACTAATCCAAAATAATTAAAATCAATCAATCATCTAAAAACCCTAAACTTTACATACACAACTAATCAAAATAATTAAAATCAATCAATCATCTAAAAACCCTAAACCTAACATACACCACTAATCAAAATAATTAAAATCAATCTATCATCTTTAGGTAAATACAAAATCAAACTAACATCAAATAAATAAAAACAACGAATTAAACATAAATCAAGGAATGTGGGTTTTGTACTCACAATATTTTTTTGAAGATCAAAGAATTATTTGAAGAGCTAATTGAGCCACCAAAACAAAACCCTAATCTTTTTCTTCCTTCCTTTTTCTTTTTCTTTCTTTTTAAGGCCCTACTACTTGCTGGCCCAAGTAACTTGTGGGTTAACCAACAAGACCCAAAAGCTTAAGTCCAAGTTACTTAGTAGCAAGGTAGTGGTGCTTTATATGCCCAAGATCACCCATGCAAACTTCTGATGTCGGACAGTGTGTTATAAACTCCCCCACTTATAAATCCTCGCGTCCTAGTGAGGGTCTATAATCAATCAGAATACCACGACAAGCTTGTGGCCAGCCCAGAATAGGTGGCCCACATGGTTGTGTGCATGGCTTGGCTCTGATACTATTTGTAACGCCCCACTACTTGCTGGCCCAAGTAACTTGTGGGTTAACCAATAAGACCCAAAAGCTTAAGTCCAAGTTACTTAGTAGCAAGGTAGTGGTGCTTTATATGCCCAAGATCACCCATTCAAACTTCCGATGTGGGACAGGGCATTTTTTTTTATGACTTTAGTATTGGAATAATTTGGCATGGTTTGTAACCGTACTTTATTTAAGTTGTTTTGACTAGTTGTTGCTACCTTAATGTTGTGGTATTGGTTAGTTATGAGATTATGGTGGATGGTTTGGTTGGCGTTTAGTTTTTTTTTTTTTTTTTTTTTTTCACCCCTAGGATTTGGATGATGGAATATTAATTAGGGTTCAGTCCTAATTTAATATTTAATTGTCTGAATTTTGGGGCGTGACAGCTACAGATATGGAGGTTGATTCTAGAAACAAGCTCCCTGTGCTACAAACTGCTGCAGCGCTTGCAGTTTCCTTTTCTATGTGTAGAACTGCTTCTTGGCTCACCAAATTATCTAGAATTAGAGAAGGTGAAATCAAGCAAGTATGTGAGAGCTATGCCATATATATATATATATAGAGGTGAGAATTGGAAAGTGAAGCGATAACAATTAAGAATTGAATGGTTCAGCTTGTACCTGTAGCAGATGAGGAAGGATTGATTCAAACCAAAACTTGTTTACACAATCAAACTACCTGGTGGGAAAATCAATAGATTGACGAAAAAGTGATTGAATTACAGTGAGTTCAGATGATAAGAAACAAGTGATCGAAGTAGAGAGATGAAAAAGTTGAAATACGAATGAATGATTCGAAGAGACTCATTGAGACGAGAGAGAGAGAGAGAGAGAGAGTTCTTACCGTTGGAGATCTCTTCTTCAGACGACCATGGTGATCTATAGAGTGAAATCGAGAGCAGGAAATCAGATTCTCTTACTCAGACACGATCGAGCGAAATGAGAGTCTAAGGCAAGTTTTACACAATCAGATTTGGGGGAAAGTTCTCAACAGATTTGATCTAATCCCAAATTGAATCCAAGACAGATTACAAGAACTTTCTAAAATTCAACAAGAAATCACTCCATAAAGCAGTCCAATAACCATCATGGCTACCACTAATTAGGCTTACCGATTATGAATCAATCAAAATCTTCATCAACAGCAGATCGAAATCTTCAAATCTTCCAATAACCATCATGGCTACCATTAATTACTGCACTAGTCTGAACCAAAGGCAATTCAGATGAACTGGAATCTGGCCTCCAAGATGGATTATAAGGTGCAAAAGACTGGCTGAGTGAAGTTGGATACCCATTGGAAATAGGAACACTACACACTGGATTAGATGTACTAGTAACTGAAATGTTGTGTCCCAGAAGCACAACTAACTTCTGTTTGACTGTAATAATCTGCCCATTGCTTATATTGTTGTTGATATTGTTATGAATACGTAGTAGTAGCACTAGCATTATAAGCACCATTTGGGTCTGAAGTGTAGTTTGAATATTGATGAGAAACGTAACTTGCATAGTTTCCTTCATTCCACGAGTTGGTTTGATTACTGTAACTGCCACTCGCATAACCTCCAGATGTCTGATAATCACCAGGATTGTAGTAAGTGCTTGAATAACTTGTAGGCCCAGCATAAGACCCTGAATTCTGAAATGAGGAAAGAGGCTGATAAGGAGCACCTGTGTTTTGATATCCTACTATAGGCTAAGGGTATGGTTGATTAGATTGCTGCTGATAGCCACCATAATAACCTGTGTATGTGGGATTTCCATGAATCGGTATTTGGGTACATTGCATAGCTATTATATTCTTGTGGTACATTTACTGCTCCTGAACTTGAAGTAGAGGCAAGGGATGCAACACTTGAGCCATCTTGAACATTCCTTGTAGGAGGCTCTGCATGCTAATTTTGGTGGTAGCTGTAATTAGAAAGAAACCCATTGTTTGTGGACATGGCATAATAATAAGATGCTTGGCTTGAATCAACAACCTGACGTTTCTCAAGCGAATTTTGGTCCAGTGTAGTTATGGTGTCAGCACTAGCTGCTTGATTCATCATTTCACTAGTAACTAAAGAAAGGGGGAAAAAAAGATTTCATGCTAAGCATAAAGAAAGAAAAAGAGAAAATGAAGTCATAAAGAAAAGATACAAGCAAATCACACAATAGGAAAAATGGTAAAATAAGAAAGCATAATGCTAGACCAAAAATGTTGGTTTCTTTCTTGCCTTTTGGCGTCCAACTGTTCCAAGAAGTCTTTCGCTACTTGTTCTACATCACTATGACTGCCTAATTTATAAATTAGTTAAGCAGTTGAGATCTTATTATTACTTCTTTTGGTTACTTGCCATGAAGTAAATTGAATTATTTTCCCGGTTAAATTAATAAGAAAAGGCCTTCCATCTAGGTTTCAAACCTCAAACATGGGCTCTTAAGCACCAAATTCAATTTAGAAGTGTTAGGTCAATTACCAAAGTGCATTATGCCATCAATTCACAGGTCAGAAATGCCATCAATTCGTGATAGTGCACAATGTACTCAACTGCATTGATGAACATAGCACCAATTAAAGCACATAAGAGAATATCAAACTTCAACAAGGATATACATATTTTTTCACATGGTAGTTGTGGCTAATTATCATATGCACTAGCATCCTTTGTGCCTCCTAAAAGGAACCTAGGTTCTTAAATTACATGTCTGATATATCATATGCCTTTTCCAAATTATATCTATAAAAAACTAACTGGACTTACATGTAGAAGAGCATTTGCAATCATAGGCTTCAATACCTTAAGCTCAAAATGGAAATTTCATCCACCCACTGTAGTGACAACATGTTTTCTCGCTACTGAGTTCTCTAATTAATGTTTATCACCTAAGTAAACCAGAATAAGACAGTAAACCTTACCTGAGTGCAAACCATAATAAGGGCTTCTCATCTTAATTTTCATTCTAAGGGACTAATAACAGAGCTAAAGAACAAAACTCAATTTCTTCAATTATAGTTTCTGACAATTTCTAAGTAGATAAACAGAGGCAAATGGAGAAATATGATCAGACAAAACAAAAACATGCTGAATTTTCAAGCTTAGGAAGCAACAAAAAAAAAAAATCAAAATGAAAAAATAAAATTGAATTGCATTAATCGAATAATAGAAATCATCAAATTTGAATATTGCATGGGTCATCCGTCGATCAAAACCCTAGGAGTAGATTCAAATTGCAAAATAAGAAGAAGCGAAGAATGATAGAAACAGAGAGAAGAACTTCAGAGAGAGTACCTTGAACTCGATCAAAACCCTAGATGTAGATTCAAATCCAAAAACAAGAAGAAACACAGAGAGAGAGAGAGAGAGAGAGAGAGAGTGAGAGAGCATCCCTTCAATGATTAAGTTCAAAAGAATCAGGAAAAGCTGATTGTGTTTTTAGAATATAAGAAACAGAGAGAGCACAAGATTGAGAAGAACATTAAAGAGAGAGAGAGAGAGAGAGAGAGAGAGAGAGAGAATGAGATTGAGGGACACAGAGAGAGTGAGAGAGAGAGAAAGAGAGATTCATACCAGTGTAAGACCGAGAGAGAGAGAGACAGCGAGAATGAGCGCGAGAAAAGAACGATCATTGTGAAGGACTAGGGAAAATATAAGGCAAAAGGGGAAAATAAATGGAAGAAAATATACAATAAATTAGTTATTTGCGACTGATCATCAGGTGGTCGCAAATTATAGGGTAGCAAAAGGCCTTTTTCTAGTAGTGAAGCAAGAACCAAAAAGGCACTTTCCATAATAATACCCCTAAATAGTGAATAATACTTCTTCATAATGAAATATACCTTGGTAACCTGAGTTTTGTACAAGCTATAACTTCACAGATTTATTGTCAAAATGAAAATAAATTTGTTTAATTTTTTTTAATGTATATGAAAATAACGCATTTTATGATGGATTCTGTTAACAACTGTCCTTTAGGGCACTTGTTAAAAATGCAAAAAATATGAATAGTTACCCTCACTATCATAGAAAAAAACAAAGATTATAAATACATTGTAGTAAATAATAGGGTAAATTACAAATACACTCATGAAGTTTTCTTAAAATATATATTGCCCTTTGTTATTTAAAAAATTACGAATACCCCCTTGTCATAATTTTGTATTTAACAAAATTAACTGAAAAAATGAAATTCATTATTACTCTTCTATATAATAATAAAATTACCTAAATTATTAATTGAAACATATTTCTAACATCATTAAAAACTATTAATTGATTTGATAATTTATTAATAAAATGAGCAATTTGTTATGAAATCAGAAACCTCAGGGGGTGGAATGTAATTTCTAGAACTACAAGGGCGATCCGTATATTAATCAAATGTCAAGGGGTGTATTTGTAATTTATCCTAAATAATATTTTTTTTTCTTTTAATGGGACTGAAATACCCTGTAGACACCCCATTTTTTACCGTCCTTAAAACTTGAGCGCTACTGATGGTTTACTTGGTGATGAAAGATGTGCAGGGCAAAGGTTCGATTTCTTCGGCAAGAAGAGAGTCAAATCCTAACTTCACACCCCATTTTGGACCAAAGCTCTTTTGAATGGTTTTTAGACCTTAAAACCCTCTCTTTCAAAACATTTTTGAAAAGAAGTTTTTACGATGTTCCGAGGCTCGCATTTTGTCAAATGTTGCGCTTTTCGGTAAACCGAGCAAGGACAAAGTGGAAATGAATGAAAGAGAGTTGAAACCTTTGAAAAATACTTCAAAACACCTTGTTTAGGGGTTGGGAGTTGAAGAAAAGAGGTGAAGAGGGAAGGAACCTAGTTGGGGAAGGAGTTGGGCATTAATCGTTAAGAGAGAATCGAGCAGCCCTCGCTGAATCAGGCCTACCCTTTTGCATACTTGGATTTAAGCTATGAGGCCACCACCGTTGGAAAAGCTTATTTTTGGGGCTTCATTTTTCACTTAAGAATCTCCTAAATCCGAGTCCGAATGGGGGAGATATGATTGGTTGAAGTTGGGCATCAATCCGGTTGGACCGAAACTGAGCAATTTTCACTAAAAAGGGATATCTCTTAGCACACATGGGATTTTGATGTAAGTCTGCCATATTTGGAAAGCGGACTTCCGGGGCTTCAGTTTAGCAACAAGAATGACCTGAAAAGGAGTCCAGATGAAGGAATTAGGCTTGCTTCAATTCAGGGACCAGAACTGATTTTTTCTATCGGCCTCTATGGCACTGCATCGGCCACAATTGGAGCTCAGCAGCTATATGTCGGCCAAAAGTGAACCTTATCGGCCACAAATGTTGGCTGATAGGCCAAAAATGTCTAGAAAGCCTAGAATTGGCAGATATTTCTCCTCCAGTTGTTGTGCACTGCATCGGATATTTCCAAATGAGATATTTCGACCAAATGCTCATATATTGCTATATATTGAGCCATATCTCATATTTTGAGGGGTTGGAAATTGTGGGACTCTCTCTCTCTAAAAAATTCCTCTCTCTCTCTCTACAAGATTTTGTGAGCAAAATCTGAGCCTCTCTCCCTAGAAGCTCATTCTCTTCTTGTTTTGAGCCTTAAGCTTAGAATCCTCTACACTTTTGCAAAGAGACCCTTAACCAAACTTAACCACAATTGGGCTGAGGTTCTTTGAGGATCATTTGGAGCTCCAAAAGGCTGATTTTGACTCAGATTTTGGCTGGTTTTGTTGCTGTCCTTCAAGGTGCTTCAAGGGTAAGCTCTTGTTCCTTTAAACCTTTGCTTTGCATGCTTGTTTTACCAACTTTGTAAACTGTTTTTGGCTTGGTTTTGAACTGAGAAAATCTCTTTTTTTCAGTCCTAAAAGTGATGGTTTAGGCCTATTTGGTGTTAGGGGGTTGTCTCTCCCTTTGCTCTTTGGCTTGTAAAGCCTTTAGAGCCAACTTCCTAAGCTTTTGAAACTATCTTTGTTTGGCCTTTTAACCACTGAAATCCAGTGGATTTTCAGTGGTAAAAATGTGGTTTTGAGGTTCAAAATGGGAGGGGGTGGTCCCCTCCCCTCTTGTCTTGGTTGTATGCCTTGTTGGCCTAATTATTGAGCATGTTTTTCTAGCATGTGTTGGCTTGTTCTTAGCTTATTTTTGGGCTTATTTCAACATGGCATAACTCTGTTTTTGGCTTGTTTGATCATTTGTTGCATGCTTCATGCACTTGTAGTGTAAATCCTCTTTGCTAGCCTTGTTAACCTTACAAAGTAGCATCTTCTTGTGGCTTGTGTTAGCTCTTTTCAAGCATGTTTTTGGTGTTATTTTGGCATGTTATAACTCTGATTTTGATTGGTGGACTCACCTCTTGCATGCTTTATACACTTGTAGTGTAATCCTTGCTAGCTAGCCTTACATGCTTGTCTCTTTAGCCTATTATTCTAGCTCATTTTGGCTATACTCCAGCATGATTTTATTCATATTTTGGGCTATTTTAGGGCTGTTTTGGGCTGCCTTGGTCATATGACTCATGTTTTGAATAGCTATAGTGCAAATGCCTTGACTAGTCTTGAGTTTTGAGACCCCTACCATGCTATACTTGTGATGTTTGCATGCCTTGGCATCATTTGGAATGGTATTTTAGAGATTATATCTTTGCCATACTCTCATGTTTATCACTCTTTAATTGTATTTGAGAGTTGAGCTTTGTGCCTTGCTTGCGAGCCATCATTTGAGCAAGCTTTTTCTTGCTTATCATGCTATCATTTCAGTCCATTTTAGCCACTTTTTGGCATGCATAAGGTCTATTTGGGTTGGTTTAGTCAATTGAGCATTGAATTGCATGGTCCTAGTGTAAAGCTCTTCACTAGTTTCAACGCTTAAGTGTTCTAGCATGTTGTGCATGCGATGTTTGCATAGTAGAGTCTTGCATATCATGCCACTTTAGCACTGAAAAATCTACCATCCTCCTCATTTCTTCACTTTTGATTTGTTTTGAGGATCGGTTAGTCTTGAGTTTGAGTTTAATGCAAGGGATTGAGACTTGTGCTTAAATGGCTTTAACCCTCTCTTTTGAGGATTCCTCCTAGTCAAAGGCATGGTTTCTCCTATGCCTTAAACCATTCTTTTGATAGACATCTATCTCATTAGAGGACTCTCATATTTGGACAAGTTGATTAATGAATGGATTGGTAATGTTAAAATGTGTAAACAAAATCAATCAAGTAAAATATGCCAAGATAAGCATGTTGCATGTGTGCATTGCATTGTGTTCAACCGGACGTTATGTTGAACACAAGGTGAATTGGTCCATTCCATACTCAAAGTGATGAAAACAAGCCAATTCCCTTTGTCTCCATTACCTTTGACCTTCCATGATAAGGTAATGGTCCTAAAGTCTTGTTTGCATTACACTTATTGAAATGTGTGCAAGTTGGATCTTTGGCCATCATGCATTGCATACTTAATTGATGGTTTTGGATCCAATGGTGCCTCTCCCTTGATGTTTTGAGGTGATATGGAGGGGTATGGTACACACATTCCCTTGCAAATACATTGTCATGCCTCTGTCAGTGCTCTGTTGCAGCAAAAGGAGAAGTTTGCAGGAAGAAGTGGCCGATCGGTTATCAAGTGTGCCGATCGGCTATCAATAATTGGCCGATGACCATTATCTTTGGCTGATGGCCATTCCTCTTGGCCGATCACTTCTCAGCATGTCCGTGAGGCGGATCAGAAGTGTCTTGGAGGTTGGCACAACTTTCAAAAGTCTAAAACAGTGCAAACAGAGGCATCATGAGGCACGGTAGTGGATTTCCGGGAGGACGCGACCGAGCATGCATCATTCATCATTCTGAGGCAGAGCTGTGGCAGCCCATTTTAGTTTCTTACTTAGCTGGTTTTGTAATTTAATTAATTTGTTTAATTAGTTAAGAGCTTTGTAATAATTAATTAGCTAGGATAGTTAGTTAATTAGTTGGTTTGTATTATTTATTCGGACCCTCCGTCGCGAGGGCAAATTTTGTAATAAGGGTACGTGTGTGTGATGCATGTTTTCCAACCCCATTTCTTTCTCCCTTTTATTTACCAACTTTCGATGGTTAGTTTTAGGACATATTTCAATTAGCATCCTCATGCTTGCATGTTTGCATTCATTCATTTGTCTTGCATGCACCGCGCTCGGCGCATCATACTAACTGCATTGTATTTCAATACATTGACTTGAATACGTGTTCAATAGCATGTTATCAAGTTGCATCTCATATGCCATCTTAGAATAGCCGAGCCTGTTTCTAGTTGTATTTTGCATGTGTTGCATTAGCCATCTTAACATGAACTAAGATCATGCATGATTTCTAACTAGTTCTCTGTTTTGGCTCGGAGTACACTATAAGTGTTTATGTTTTAGCATCTTGCATGTGTGTAAGTGTTAACATGATAGCATGCTTGCCATGAGGCTAACTGCTTAAGTGTTTAACTGCATGAATGCCTGTAGATGAAGGTTGGATTGCTTGAATTGGAACAATTCATCAAAATGCGAGTTTTAAGCCCACTTGTGGTGGCAAAATCATGTTTTCTAAGCCCACTTGAGGGTGGCAAATCCACATCTTAGCCTACTTACGAGTAGCACCTTCAAACCATTTTCAAACAAACATGAGATGTTTTGTTCCAACTTAGGCGATCTAGTCTATACTTGTATGCTGCACGCATCACATAGTAATTCTAGGCTAAATAAACCGGAATAAGAACGCATGTGTTTTCAAAAACAACATATCATGTTAGTAAATGCCGATCTTTGATCAGGCGAGCGGGGGTGCTCATTGCATGACCTTCCCCTCTCGTACCCAAGTTCCCGAGCCGAGGCAATTTTGGTGATGACGGACACGTGGCCTTAGGCACGAGTCGGGGTTTCCTAAATTTTTCAAAATAAAACATTTAGGTGGCGACTCTGTATCTGGCAAAGTAGTCAATGTTTGGCACTTCTTTATAAAAATTAGTTTTCCAAAAACGATTTGCCAGATTTGAACTTTTTGATGATTTATCGGTCTTGCATTACACTTTGCGAGATTAGATTCAGAACCGTGACATGAGTCCGAACTGTAGTAGCTAAGAACCACGATTTCGCGCCCTCGCGCACGGAGCGGAGTTCTGGGCGGTCTACATACCCCTTTATACATTTCTTTTTATTTTATCATTTTATTATCATTATTTTTTCTAATCCATTCAATCGTGCAAATATCATTTATAATTTTTAAGTATTTTATTTTCATCTAAAATGATTTTTATTTTATTTTTTTACATTTTTTTCCAAATTCATTTAGCCCAAAATCTATTGTTGTGATAAAATTTAAGAACATACTAAAATGAAAGTCACAAACTATAATAGTTATGTTATGAAAAATTATGTAAAAATTTAACAAACATTTCTAATGAAAAATATTATGAATTATTTTCCTGAGAAGCATAAATAAAATAATAATTTTAGATTAAAATGTATTGATCTCATAAATCTCACCAATATCCACCAATCAAAAAAATGTGTTTTGTTAGCTCATTAATCAAACCCATTGCAATTGATGCGAGTCAACACTGAAAAGCCCTTCCAGCAAATGGTTTTCCAAATTGGCAGTCAATAAACACTCCCATCCATATTCATTAAAATTTATTTGATCCATATCAGTTTTGCATAAAATAGATATGAATTTTTATTAACTAGTCCCAATATTTGTATGACAGAACTATTTATATGACAGAATTATGTATAGGATTGTTCAAAAAAAAAAAAAAAAACAAAACAAAAAAAATTAGGTAAAAGACACAACTCAGATTTTTATGAATTTTTAATAACTAGTCCCAGTAAGCACTCCAACTCCCACCATCTTCTCTTAAGTGGTCTCCTTCCCTTTAATTCTCATATTTTTAATTATTCTCTTTAACAACTTTTTATAAGAGCATCTATAGAATAATTAAAATTGTGTTAAATTATATTATATAATAAAATAATCAAAATAAAATCTAAAAATATGTATAAAAATTTATTAATTTAAAGATTGAAGGGCGGCGCAATAGCTACATTAGATGTGTAAAAGATATATATATATATAATAGATAAATAATACAAAAAGTATAGTGGGTCCCATTCTGCTACGCTGTCAGCAACAGTAATACGATATTGCTTTAGGTCGGTTTTATAAAAATGAACATTATGGATATGTTTGGTTTGAGTTTGAGAGATGAGTTTTAGAAAAAAATTTCTAAAAAATTGTTTGGTTTGAGATTTTTCTCAAAAAATTTCCAAAATCACTTACTCTCTCCTACACATCAATCAATCATTTTTTCTCTCTCCTCTCTCCTTCTCAATCACTTTTTCTCTTACAAACATCTACTCAATTACAATAAAATATCAAATCATCCCAAACTCCCACAAAAAATTTTTCTTTCAAAATATACAACCAAACAAACCAAAAAAATTTCTAAAATAACTCTCTCAAATTTTTTTCAAAAACAACTCTCTCAAAAACAAACCAAACAAACCCTATATTCTTTTGGGTCCAACTATTTAATAGGACAGAATTAACAGCTGAACACCAATGCTAGCAGCTCCATTAAATAAGATAGCAAGTATCACGAAGCTTACCAACTGGTAAAATCTGACACTAATTGAGTGTTAAGATATTAGGGCCCGAAATAGGTTATTCGACTCACACAACCTACCTTATCTTACTTGACTCTATCTGTATACGTATGGGCGGTTTCAAAATATAATAGGGTAGGGTGCGATTTTAAATAATTTAATTTTGTGGTTTGCCACCCGCAACCCGCCACAATCGCCCGCACTATATAGATATATATATTTGAAAAAACCTGGACCATTCATTTACTTGGAAGAATTTACAACTTCCTTTATATGTTCTGTATTTGTTTTACTTAATTGACTTCTAGTTTTACATAAGTTGCACTTTGGTTAATGATTTAA
>JAPPVO010001925.1:0-60492 GCA_030407325.1 Camellia japonica | reverse complement strand
TGTGAACTGCACAAAACAGTGAGACGTGCAAAATAGCGCGCGCGATAGATAAACAGCACAAAACGGTGCGACGCGCAAAATAGCGCGAGTGATAAACTGTAAAAAATAGTGCGACGCGCAAAATAGCGCGAATGTGAACTGCAGAAAACAGTGCGACGCGTAAACTAGCGCGAGTGAGAAACTGAACAAAGCAGTGCGACGCGCAAAATAGTGCGAGTGATAAACTGTAAAAAATAGTGCGACGCGCAAAATACCACAAGTGTGAACTGCAGAAAACAGTGCGACGCGCAAAATAGCGTGAGTGATAAACTGTAAAAAATAGTGCCACGCGCAAAATAGCGCGAGTGATAAACTGCACAAAACAGTGCGACGAGCAAAATAGCACGAGTGATAAACTGTAAAAAACAGTGCGACGCACAAAATAGCGCGAGTGATAACGGCACAAAATAGTGCGACGCGCAAAATAGTGCGAGTGTGAGCCGCACAAAACAGTGCGACGCACAAAATAGTGCGAGTGTGAGCCGCACAAAACAGTGCCACGTGCAAAATGGCGCGGGTGATAAACTGCACAAAACAGTTTGACGCGCAAAATTGCGCGAGTGATAAACTGTAAAAAAAAAATGCGACGCGCAAAATAGCGCGAGTGTGAACTGCAAAAAACAGTGCGACGCACAAAATAGCGTGAGTGATAAACTACACAAAACAGTGGGACGCGCAAAATAGCGCGAGTGTGAACTGCAAAAAACAGTGCGACGCGCAAAATAGCGCGAGTGATAGACTGTAAAAAACAGTGCGACGTGCAAAATAGTGCGAGTGTGAACTGCACAAAACAGTGCGACGCGCAAAATAGCGCGAGTGATAAACTGTAAAAAATAGTGCGACGCGCAAAATAGCGCGAGTGTGAACTGCACAAAACAGCGTGACGCGTAAAATAGCACGAGTGATAAACTGTAAAAAACAGTGAGACGAGCAAAATATCGCGAGTGCGAACTGCACAAAACAGTGCAACGCGCAAAATAGTGCGAGTGATAAACTGCACAAAATAGTGTGACGCGCAAAATAGCGCGAGTGATAAACTGCACAAAAGGATGCGACGCGCAAAATAGTGCGAGTGATAAACTGTAAAAAACAGTGTGACGCGCAAAATAGCGCGAGTGTGAACTGCGCAAAATAGTGAGACGCGCAAAATAGCGCGAGCGATAAACTGCACAAAACGGTGCGACGCGCAAAATTGCTCGAGTGATAAACTATAAAAAACAATGCGACGCGCAAAATAGCGCGAGTGTGAACTGCAGAAAAACAATGCGACGCGCAAACTAGCGCGAGTGATAAACTGCTCAAAATAGTGCGACGCCAAAATAGCGCGAGTGGTAAACTGCACAAAACAGTGCGACGTGCAAAATAGCGCGAGTGATAAACTGAACAAAACAGTGCGACGCGCAAAATTGCGCGAGTGATAAACTGTAAAAAACAGTGCGATGCGCAAAATACCGCGAGTGTGAACTGCACAAAACAGTTCGACGTGCAAAATAGCGCGAGTGATAAACTGTAAAAAACAGTGGCACGCGCAAAATAGCGCGAGTGATAAACTGCACAAAACAGTGCGACGAGCAAAAGAGCACGAGTGATAAACTGTAAAAAACAGTGCGACGCGCAAAATAGCGCGAGTGATAACTGCACAAAACAGTGCGACGCGCAAAATAGCGCGAGTGTGAGCCGCATAAAACAGTGCGACGCACAAAATAGCGCGAGTGTGAGCCGCAGAATACAGTGCGACGCGCAAAATAGCGCGAGTGATAAACTGTAAAAAACAGTGCGACGCGCAAAATACCGCGAGTGTGAACTGCACAAAACAGTGCGACGCGCAAAATAGCGCGAGTGATAAACTGTAAAAAACAGTGCCACGCGCAAAATAGCGCGAGTGATAAACTGCACAAAACAGTGCGACGAGCAAAATAGCACGAGTGATAAACTGTAAAAAACAGTGCGACGCGCAAAATAGCGCGAGTGATAACTGTACAAAACAGTGCGACGCGCAAAATAGCGCGAGTGTGAGCCGCACAAAACATTGCAACGCGCAAAATAGCGCGAGTGATAAACTGCACAAAACAGTTTGACGCGCAAAATAGCGCGAGTGTGAACTGCACAAAACAGTGCGACGCACAAAATAGCGCGAGCGATAAACTGCACGAAACAGAGTGACGCGCAAAATAGCGCGAGTGTGAACTGCAAAAAACAGTGCGACTGATAGACTGTAAAAAACAATGCGACGTGCAAAATAGCGCGAGTGTAAAAAACAGTGTGACGCGCAAAATAGCGCGAGTGATAAACTGCACAAAACAGTGCGACGCGCAAAATAGCGCGAGTGAAACTGTAAAAAACAGTGCCACGCACAAAATAGCGCGAGTGATAAACTGCACAAAACAGCGCGACGAGCAAAATTGCACGAGTGATAAACCGTAAAAAACAGTGCGACGCGCAAAATAGCGCGAGTGATAACTGCACAAAACAGTGCGACGCGCAAAATAGCGCGAGTGTGAGTCACACAAAACAGTGCAACGCGCAAAATAGCGCGAGTGATAAATTGCACAAAACAGTTCGACGTGCAAAATTGCGTGAGTGATAAACTGTAAAAAACAGTGCGACGCACAAAATAGCGCGAGTGATAAACTGCACAAAACAGTGTGACGCGCAAAATAGGGCGAGTGTGAACTGCAAAAAACAGTGCGACGCGCAAAATAGCGTGAGTGATAGACTGTAAAAAACAGTGCGACGTGCAAAATATCGCGAGTGTGAACTTCACAAAACAGTGCGACGCGCAAAATAGCGCGAGTGATAAACTGCACAAAACAGTGCGACGCGCAAAATAGCGCGAGTGATAAACTGCACAAAACAGTGCGACGCGCAAAACAGGGCGAGTGATAAACTGTAAAAAACAGTGCGACGCGTAAAATAGCGCGAGTGTGAACTGCACAAAACAGTGCGACGCGCAAAATAGCACGAGTGATAAACTGTAAAAAATAGTGCCACGCGCAAAATAGCGCGAGTGTGAACTGCACAAAACAGTGCAACGCGCAAAATAGTGCGAGTGAGAAACTGCGCAAAATAGTGCGACGCGCAAAATAGCGCGACTGATAAACTGCAAAAAAGGATGCGGTGCGCAATATAGTGCGAGTGATAAACTGTAAAAAACAGTGCGACGCGTAAAATAGCGCGAGTATGAACTGCACAAAACAGTGAGACGCGCAAAATAGCGCGAGCGATAAACAGCACAAAACGGTGCGACGCGCAAAATAGCGCGAGTGATAAACTGTAAAAAACAGTGCGACGCGCAAAATAGCGCGAATGTGAACTGTAGAAAACAGTGCGACGCGCAAACTAGCGCGTGTGAAACTGAACAAAGCAGTGCGACGCGTAAAATAGCGCGAGTGATAAACTGTAAAAAATAGTGCGACGCGCAAAATACCACAAGTGTGAACTGCACAAAACAGTGCGACGTGCAAAATAGTGCGAGTGATAAACTGTAAAAAATAGTGCGACGCGCAAAATAGTGCGAGTGATAAACTGCACAAAACAGTGCGACGAGCAAAATAGCACGAGTGATAAACTGTAAAAAACAGTGCGACGCGCAAAATAGCGCGAGTGATAACTGCACAAAATAGTGCGACGCGCAAAATAGCGCGAGTGTGAGCCGCACAAAACAATGCGACGCGCAAAATAGCGCGAGTGTGAGCCGCACAAAACAGTGCTACGCGCAAAATAGCGCGAGTGTGAGCCGCACAAAACAGTGCAACGCGCAAGTGATAAACTGCGCCAAATAGCGCGAGTGATAAACTGTAAAAAATAGTGCGAGTGATAAACTGTAAATAACAGTGCGACGTGCAAAATAGTGCGAGTGTGAACTGCACAAAACAGTGCGACGCGCAAAATAGTGCGAGTGATAAACTGCACCAAACACTGTGACGCGCAAAATAGCGCGAGTGATAAACTATAAAAAATAGTGCGACGCGCAAAATAGCACGAGGGTGAATAGCACAAAAAAGTGCGACGCGCAAAATAGCGCGAGTGATAAACCGCACAAAACAGTGCGACGCGCAAAATTACGTGAGTGATAAACTGTAAAAAACGGTGCGATGCGCAAAATAGCGCGAGTCTGAACTGCACCAAACAGTGCGATGCGCAAAATAGCGCGAGTGAAAAACTGTAAAAAATAGTGCGATGCGCAAAATAGCGCGAGTGTGAACTGCACAAAACAGTGCGGCGCGCAAACTAGCGCGAGTGATAAACTGTAAAAAACAATGCGACGTGGAAAGTAGCGCGAGTGAGAACTGCACAAAACAGTGCGATGCTCAAAATGGGACGAGTGTGAACAGCACAAAACAGTGCGACGCGCAAAATAGCGCGAGTGATAAACGGCACAAAACGGAGCGACGCGCAAAATAGTGGGGGTGACAAACTGTAAAAAATAGTGCGACACGCAAAATAGCGCGAGTGTCAACCGCAAAAAATAGTGCGACGCGCAAAATAGCGCGAGTGATAAACGGCACGAAACAGTGCGACGCGCAAAACAGCGCGAGTGATAAACCGTAAAAAATAGTGCGACGCGCAAAATAGCGCGAGTGTGTACTGCACAAAACAGTGCGACACGCAAAATAGCGCGAGTGGTAAACTGCACAAAAACAGTGCAACTTGCAAAAGAGCGCAAGTGTGAACTGTACAAAACAGTGCGACACGGAAAATAGCGCGAGTGAGAACTGCACAAAACAGTGCGACGCGCAAAATAGGGCGAACGTGAACAGCACAAAACAGTGCGACGCGCAAAATAGTGCGAGTGTGAATTGCACAAAATAGTGCGACGCGCAAAATAGGGCGAGTGATAAACGGCACGAAACAGTGCGACGCACAAAATAGCGCGAGTGATAAACCGCACAAAACAGTGCGACGAGCAAAATAGCGCGAGTGATAAACTGTAAAAAATAGTGCGACGAGCAAAATAGCGCGATTGATAAACTGTAAAAATTAGTGCGACGCGCAAAATAGCGCGGTGATAAACTGTAGAAAATAGTATGACGCGCAAAATAGCCCGAGTGAGAACTGCACAAAACAGTGCGACAGGCAAAATAGTGCGAGTGTGAGCCGCACAAAACAGTGCGACGCGCAAAATAGCGCGAGTGATAAACTGCACAAAACAGTGCGATGCGCAAAATAGCGCGAGTGATAAACTTTAAAAAACAGTACGACGCGCAAAATAGCGCGAGTGATAAACTATAAAAAACATTGCAACGCACAAAATAGCGCAAGTGTGAACTGCACAAAACAGTGCAATGCGTAAAATAGCGCGAGTCACAAACTGCACAAAACAGTGCGAAGTGCAAAATAGCGCGAGCGATAAACTGCACAAAACGGTGCGACGCGCAAAATAGCGCGAGTGATAAACTGTAAAAAATAGTGCGACGCGCAAAATAGCGCGAGTGTGAACTGCACAAAACAGTGCGACGCGCAAAATAGTGCGAGTGATAAACTGCACCAAACAGTGTGATGCGCAAAATAGCGCGAGTGATATACTATAAAAAACTGTACGACGCGTAAAATAGCACGAGGGTGAACTGCACAAAAAAGTGTGACGAGCAATATAGCGCGAGTGATAAACCGCAAAAAACAGTGCGATGAGCAAAATAGCGCGAGTGATGAACTTTAAAAAACAGTGCGACGCGCAAAATAGCGCGAGTGATAAACTGTAAAAAACAGTGCGACGCGACAAATAGCACGAGTGATAAACTATAAAAAACATTGCAACGCACAAAATAGCGCGAGTGTGAACTGCACAAAACAGTGCAATGCGCAAAACAGCGCGAGTCTTAAACTGCACAAAACAGTGCGACGTGCAAAATAGCGCGAGTGATAAACAGCACAAAACGGTGCGACGCGCAAAATAGCGCGAGTGTGAACTGCACAAAACAGTGCGACGTGCAAAATAGTGCGATTGATAAACTGCAGCAAACAGTGTGACGCGCAAAATAGCGTGAGTGATAAACTCTAAAAAACAGTGCGACGCGCAAAATAGCACGAGGGTGAACTGCACAAAAAGTGCGACGCGCAAAATAGCGCAAGTGATAAACCGCACAAAACAGTGCGACGCGCAAAATAGCGCTAGTGATAAACCGCCGAAAACAGTGCGACGAGCAAAATAGCGTGAGTGATAAACTGTAAAAAACGGGGCGACGCGCAAAATAGCGCGAGTCTGAACTGCACAAAACAGTGCGACGCGCAAAATTGCGCGAGTGATAAACTGTAAAAAAATAGTGCCATGCGCAAAATAGCGCGAGTGTGAACTGCACAAAATAGTGCGACGCGCAAACTAGCGCGTGTGATAAACTGCACAAAATAGTGCGACGCGCAAAATAGCGTGAGTGGGAACTGCACAAAACAGTGCGACGCGCAAAATGGCGCGTCTGATAAACTGTAAAAAACAATGCGACGTGGAAAATAGCGCGAGTGAGAACTGCACAAAATAGTGCGACGCGCAAAATAGCGCGAGTGATACATGGCACAAAACGGTGCGACGCGCAAAATAGTGCGAGTGATAAACTGTAAAAAACAGTGCGACGCGCAAAGTAGCGCGAGTGTGAACCGCAAAAAATAGTGCGACGCGCAAAATAGCGCGAGTGATAAACGGCACGACATAGTGCGACGCGCAAAACAGCTTGAGTGATAAACCGCACAAAACAGTGCGACGAGCAACATAGCGCGAGTGATAAACTGAAAAAAATAGGGCGACGTGCAAAATAGCGCGAGTGTGTACTGCACAAAACAGTGCGACGCGCAAAATAGCGCAAGTGATAAACTGCACAAAACAGTGCTACGCGCAAAATAGCGCAAGTGTGAACTGCACAAAATAGTACGACGCGGAAAACAGCGTGAGTGAGAACTGCACAAAACAGTGCGACGCGCAAAATAGTGCGACCCGCAAAATACGGCGAGTGATAAACGGCACGAAACAGTGCGACACGCAAAATACGGCGAGTGATAAACCGTACAAAACAGCGCCACGAGCAAAATAGCGCGAGTGATAAACTGTAAAAAATAGTGTGACGCGCAAAATAGCGCGAGTGTGTACTGCACAAAACAGTGCGACGCGCAACATAGCGCGGGTGATAAACAGTAAAAAACAGTGCCACGCGCAAAATAGCGCGAGTGATAAATTGTAAAAAATAGTGCGACGCGCAAAATAGCGCGGGTGATAAACAGTAAAAAACAGTGCCACGCGCAAAATAGCGCGAGTGATAAACTGCCCAAAACAGTGCGACGCGAAAAAAAGTGCGAGTGATAAACTGCACAAAACAGTGGGACGCGCAAAATAGCGTGAGTGATAAACTGCACAAAACAATGGGACGCGCAGAATAGCGCGAGTGATAAACTGTAGAAAATAGTATGACGCGAAAAATAGCCCGAGTGAGAACTGCACAAAACGGTGCGACAGGCAAAATAGAGCGAGTGTGAGCCGCACAAAACAGTACGACGCGCAAAATAGTGCGAGTGATAAACTGCACAAAACAGTGCGATGCGCAAAATAGCGGGAGTGATAAACTGTAAAAAACAGTGCGACACGCAAAATAGCGCGAGTGATAAACTGTAAAAAAACATTGCAACGCAAAAAATAGCGCGAGTGTGAACTGCACAAAACAGTGCAATGCGCAAAATAGCACGAGTCATAAACTGCACAAAATAGTGCGACGTGCAAAATAGCGCGAGTGATAAACTGCACAAAACGGTGCGACGCGCAAAATAGCGCGAGTGTGAACTACACAAAACAGTGCGACGTGCAAAATAGTGCGATTGATAAACTGTACCAAACAGTGTGCCGCGCAAAATAGCACTAGTGTGAACTGCCCAAAACAGTGCGACGCGCAAAATAGCGTGAGTGATAAACTGTAAAAAATAGTGCGACGCGCAAAATAGCGCGAGTGTGAACTGCACAAAACAGTGCGACGCGCAAAATAGTGCGAGTGATAAACTGCACCAAACAGTGTGACGCGCAAAATAGCGCGAGTGATAACTTGTAAAAAACAGTGTGACGCGCAAAATAGCACGAGGGTGAACTGCACAAAAAAGTGCGACGCGCAAAATCGCGCAAGTGATAAACCGTACAAAACAGTGTGACGAGCAAAATAGCGCGAGTGGTAAACCACACAAAACAGTGCAACGACCAAAATAGCGCGAGTGGTAAACTTTAAAAAACAGTGCGACGCACAAAATAACGCGAGTTTGAACTGCACAAAACAGTGCGACGCGCAAAATGGCGCGAGTGATAAACTGTAAAAAACAGTGCGACGGGGAAAATAGCGCGAGTGTGAACTGCACAAAACAGTGCGACGCGCAAAATAGCGCGAGTGATAAACTGTAAAAAATAGTGCGATGCGGAAAATAGCGCGAGTGTGAACTGCACAAAACAGTGCGACGCGCAAAATAGCGCGAGTGATAAACTGTAAAAAACAGTGCGACGCGCAAAATAGCGCGAGTGTGAACTGCACAAAACAGTGCGACGCGCAAAATAGTGCGAGTGATAAACTGCACCAAACAGTGTGACGCGCAAAATAGCGCGAGTGATAACTTGTAAAAAACAGTGCGACGCGCAAAATAGCACGAGGGTGAACTGCACAAAAAAGTGCGACGCGCAAAATGGCGCAAGTGATAAACCGCACAAAACAGTGCGACGAGCAAAATAGCGCGAGTGATAAACTTTAAAAAATAGTGCAACGCGCAAATAGCGCGAGTGTAAACTGTAAAAAACAGTGCGACGTGCAAAATAGCGCGAGTGTGAACTGCACCAAATAGAGTGACGCGCAAAATAGCGCGATTGATAAACTGTAAAAAACAGTGCGACGCGCAAAATAGCACGAGTGTGAACTGCACAAAACAGTGCGACGCGCAAACTAGCGCGAGTGATAAACTGCACAAAATAGTGCGACGCGCAAAATAGCACGAGTGGGAACTGCACAGAACAGTGCGATGCGCAAAATAGTGCATCTGATAAACTGTAAAAAACAAAGCGACGTGGAAAATAGCACGAGTGAGAAATGCACAAAACAGTGCGACGCGCAAAATAGGGCGAGTGTGAACAGCACAAAACAGTGCGACGCGCAAAATAACGCGAATCATAAACGACATAAAACAGTGCGACGCGCAAAATAGTGCGAGTGATAAACTGTGAAAAACAGTGCGACGCGCAAAATAGCGCGAGTGTGAACCGCACAAAATAGTGCGACGCGCAAAATAGCGTGAGTGATAAACTGCCCAAAATAGTGCGACTCGCAAAATAGCGGGAGTGATAAACTGCACAAAACTGTGCGACGCGTCAAATAGCGCGAGTGATAAACTGTAAAAAACAGTGCGACGCGCAAAATAGCGCGAGTGATAAACGGCACAAAACGGTGCGACGCGCAAAATAGCGCGAGTGATAAACTGTAAAAAATAGTGCGACGCGCAAAATAGCGCGAGTGTGAACCGCACAAAATAGTGCGACGCGCAAAATAGCGCGAGTGATAAACTGCACAAAACAGTGCGAGTCGCAAAATAGCGGGAGTGATAAACTGCACAAAACTGTGCGACGCGTAAAATAGCGCGAGTGATAAACTGTAATAAGCAGTGCGACGCGCAAAATAGCGCAAGTGAGAACTGCACAAAACAGTGCGACGCGCACAATAGCGCAAGTGAGAACTGCACAAAACAGTGCGACGCGCACAATAGCGCAAGTGAGAACTGCACAAAACAGTGCGACACGCAAAATAGTGCGAGCGTGAGCCGTACAAAATAGTGCGACGCGCAAAATAGCGCGAGTGATAAACTGCACACAACATTGCGACGCGCAAAATGGCGCGAGTGATACGCTGTAAAAAACAGTGCGACGCGCAAAATAGCGCGAGTGTGAACTGCACAAAACAGTGCGACGCACAAACTAGCACGAGTGATAAACTGCACAAAATAGTGCGACGCGTAAAATAGCGTGATTGTGAACTGCACAAAACAGTGTGACGCACAAAATAGCGCGAGTGATAAACTGTAAAAAATAGTGCAACGCGCAAAATAGCGCAAGTGCGAACTGCACAAAACAGTGCGGCGCGCAAAATAGCGCGAGTGAGAACTGCACAAAACAGTGCGACGCGCAGAATAGCGCGAGTATGAACTACACAAAATAGTGCATCGCGCAAAATAGCGCGAGTGATAAACTGCACGAAACAGTGCGACGCGCAAAATAGCGCGAGTGATAACCTGCACCAAACAGTGCGACGCGCAAAATAGCGCGAGTGATAAACTGAATGAAACAGTACGACGCGCAAAATAGCGCGAGTGATAAACTGCACCAAACAGCGCGACGCGCAAAATAGCGCGAGTGAGAACCACACAAAACAGTGCGACGCGCAAAATAGCGCGAGTGTGAACCGCCCAAAACAGTGGGACGTGCAAAATAGCGCGAGTGATAAACTGCCCAAAACAGTGCGACGCGCAAAATAGCGCGAGTGATAAACTGCACAAAACAGTGTGACGCGCAAAATAGCGCGAGTGATAAACTGTAAAAAACAGTGCGACACGCAAAATAGCGCGAGTCTGACCAGCACAAAACAGTGCGACGCGCAAAATAGCGCGAGTGATAAACGGCACAAAATGGTGCGACGCGCAAAATAGTGCGAGTGATAAATTGTAAAAAACTGTGGACGCGCAAAATATCGGAGTGTGAACCACACAAAATAGTGCGACGTGCAAAATAGTGCGTGGGATAAACTGCACAAAACAGTTCGACTCGCAAAATAGCGCGAGTGATAAACTGCACAAAACAGTGCGACGCGTAAAATTGCGCGAGTGATAAACTGTAAAAACAGTGCGACGCGCAAAATAGCGCAAGTGAGAACTGCACAAAATAGTGCGACACGCAAAATAACCAGTGTGAGCCGCACAAAAGTGCGACGCGTAAAATAGCGCGAGTGATAAACTGTAAAAAACAGTGCGACGCGCAAAATAGCGCAAGTGAGAACAGCACAAAACAGTGCGACACGCAAAATAGCGCGAGTGTGAACTGCACAAAACTGTGGGACGCGCAAAATATCGCGAGTGTGAACCACACAAAATAGTGCGACGTGCAAAATAGTGCGTGGGATAAACTGCACAAAACAGTTCGACTCGCAAAATAGCGCGAGTGATAAACTGCACAAAACAGTGCGACGCGTAAAATTGCGCGAGTGATAAACTGTAAAAAACAGTGCGACGCGCAAAATAGCGCAAGTGAGAACTGCACAAAATAGTGCGACACGCAAAATACCGCGAGTGTGAGCCGCACAAAACAGTGCGACGCGTAAAATAGCGCGAGTGATAAACTGTAAAAAATAGTGCGACGCGCAAAATAGCGCAAGTGAGAACAGCACAAAACAGTGCGACACGCAAAATAGCGCGAGTGTGAACTGCACAAAACAGTGCGACACGCAAAATAGCGCGAGTGTGAGCTGCACAAAACAGTGCGACGCGTAAAATAGCGCGAGTGATAAACTGTAAAAAACAGTGCGACGCGCAAAATCGCGCAAGTGAGAACTGCACAAAACAGTGCGACACGCAAAATAGCGCGAGTGTGAACTGCACAAAACAGTGCGACGCGCAAAATAGCGCGAGTGATAAACTGCACAAAACAGTGCGACGCGCAAAATAGCGTGAGTGATAAACTGTAAAAAACAGTGCGACGCGCAAAATAGCGCGAGTGTGAACTGCACAAAACAGTGCGACGCGCAAAATAGCGCGAGTGTGAACTGCACAAAACCGTGCGACGCGCAAAATAGGGCGAGTGATAAACTGCACCAAACAGTGTGACGCGCAAAATAGCGCGAGTGATAAACTTTAAAAAACAGTGCGACGCGCAAAATAGCGCGAGTGAGAACCGCACAAAACAGTGCGACGCGCAAAATAGCGCGAGTGTGAACCGCACAAAACAGTGGGACGCGCAAAATATCGGGAGTGATAAACTGCAAAAAACAGTGCGACGCGCAAAACAGCGCGAGTGATAAACTGCAGAAAACAGTGCGACGCGCAAAATAGCGGGAGTGATAAACTGTAAAAAATAGTGCGACGCGCAAAATAGCGCGAGTGTGAACAGCACAAAACAGTGCGACGCGCAAAATAGCGCGGGTGATAAACGGCACAAAATGGTGCGACGCGCAAAATAGTGCGAGTGATAAACTGTAAAAAACTGTGGGACGCTGTAGACACCCCATTTTTGACCGTCCTCAAGACTTGGACGTCACCGTTGGAACGCTCGGTGATTATCCATGTTTGCGTTCGTTTGGAGTTCCCGGAGTTCTCGGCTCGCGCGCCTTGCCTCAGGACTTCCGAACTCGACTGTTTTGTGTCTGGTTTTGCACCAAACACTTGTTTTTTGCCTTGGAAGGGCAGGGAATGCTTTGTGAGGCATCCCCACATACCACCGGCTGTGGCTAGAGGCCACCGGCACTATATTGTGCCGGTCGGCACTATTTTGTGCCGGTCGGCACTCTTTTTGGCAAAATGACCATTTTGCCCTGCCGACCACTTTACAGCTGTTTTTGGAGATATTTTCAGACAGCTTTCTGGTGCTTGTTTCCCCTCCATACACGTGTATGGAGGGATGAGCCCTTTTGATGCCTTAACTTGTAAGCTTTGGGTGCCTATACAAAAGAAGCCTCTTCTCTTGGCTAAAAAGAGGAAATTCTTGGAGAGTTAGACATTTTAGGAGGGGGAGAAGCTCTGGTTTTAGGTTAGGTTTTGTGTATCTATCCTATCTCTCTCTTTCTTTCTTGTTTTGTACACTAGGTGTTTGTGCCTTACTATTGCACATCAACACCTAGTGTTTCACCTTCCTCTTGGAACTGAGGTGCTAAGGGCTTGTTCTTGAAGTTCTTGACTGGTTTGGAGCTCAAGGAACCTACAACTCCAACCTTTGTGAAGGTGGTCTTCAAAGGTAACAAAACTTACTTTATTTACCCCATTTTTGCACCTTGTTTTTACCTAGCTTAGAACTGTTTTTGTGCTTAGTCCATAACACATAAAAGTTCTGATTTTTAACCCTCTTTATTGTTTATCAAGAGTGTTTTGCACTTTGGGTAGGTTTGACCACCCTTAGGCCTTGAAAAGGGCCATTTTTAGGCCATTTTGTGAGAGCTCCGAGACTTTGGTGCTTGGGCCTCTCCACCACTGAAATCTTGAGGGATTTCAGTGGTGGAGATGGTGCCTTGAAGTCTCCAAAAGGAGAGGGCCACCCCCTCTCCTTGATGTCCTTGGAAAGGGCAAGTTTTGGCCTCCAAAGGAGCACCATGTTTGATTGTGTGTTGAGCATGTTTGGTTTGTTTTTCATGCTTATATTGCCATGATATAACATGTTTCTAAGTTGGTTTAGGTCCCTTATGCATGCTTAGCATAGTTGCCTTGTAATGCCTTTTGACCCTCTAACTTGCTCTAGGTTTGTATGCCTTCTTTCTAGCATGTTTTAGGCTTGCATTTGTGAAGCTTGTATGGTTATTTTGACTTGTTTTAGCTCTGTCCTAAGTTGTTTTGGTCAATCTTGACATGCATCATATAGCCCCTTTACATTTGGCTTGTTGGCCTCAAGAGCATGAATGTGTAGCATGCCATGCTTGCTTCATTTTTGATGTTTGGAACCACCTAGCATGCTATTTCAGACCTTTTGGTGTGCTTGTATGCTCACCTTAGTCGCCTCTTTAACGCTTTGAAAGCATGTCTTGAATGCCCCCATGTTTTGGCCATTTTGCATGCCTTTGATTTCAAGCTTCTTAGATGCCATCTAAGTAGCCTTTTGGCTTTGTTTTGACATACTAAAAACCTGTTTTTAGTTGTTTAGTGCATGCCATAATCGCCTTGCATAAGTTTGGTTCAAAGCCTCTTTGACTAGCTTTAAGCCTTAGACCATTTGCATGCTTTGTTTGGTCTATCTTCGACTTGGTTTGGCACCATGTTTTGCATGTATTTTAGAGCTTTACAATGCATGCTCATTGTCTATGTTTGGTCTCTTTAAGTGTGCTTGAGAGTTGCCATGTTCATGCTTAAGGTTTGGATCATAACACTTGCATGTGTGTGTGCTTGTTTAGTCCTCATGTCTAGGCACTTTGGCAACTGACTTTAGGCCTATTTGAGTTGCCTAAGTCATGTGTAAGACCATTCTTTCATTGGTTTGCATGCTTGTCTTGTATGCTTGCTTGTATGCTTGCATAGATACATTGCATTACCCATGTTGCATGATAGATAACATGAATAGGTTGCATTGTATCAACATGCATTCCTTGTCCCTTGAGTTGGTGATGGGGATTGGGACTTTGGTTTGCTTGGTTTGCATACATTTGAAATCAAAGTTGCATTCTTGGTTCTTAGGGCCATCATGCATGGAAATGCGCGATTGGTGGTCCGGGAATCGAGGCACATGCCCCCTTGAGTCAAAAACATGATAAGGGGTGTGTATAGTGCATAAATGTCTTGAATTGCATTGCCATGCAAGTTTTGCCCTCTGCTGCTGTGAGTTGCAGATTCTGCAGGTATTTTGTGCCGGCCGCACTATTTTGTGCCGGCCGGCACTAAACAAACAGCCGATGGCTTCATTTTGTGCCGGTGGCCTCCTCCTTCAGCCGGTGGTGCTCTACCCAGCCGGTGGTACTCCCAGTGCCCTGAGAGGTACTTCTGGGACTTTGGTAATTTTCTGAGGAGGAGAGCAGAGGAAACAGAGGCAATCCGTGCATGGCAGTGCGGTTCCGAGCCAGTCCCGAGCGCGTGTTGCATCCGATCCTCATCCCGAGGCGATTTACTGTTTATTAGATTAATTATTTTATTCAAATGATTTAGTTGATTTGTAATATTTTAATTAGCTTGTGTAGTTAATTTGTATTATTCTTTGGTCCCTCCGAGTGAGGGCAAATTTGTAATAAGTGTGTGTGAGTGGGTGTATGTCTTCCAACCCCCCATTTCTTTCTATCCCTTTTATTTACCTGCTTATAATGGTAGATTAGGGCACGTCTATATTAGCATACCTTATGCAATGCATGCGTGCATTCATGCATTTGTTTACATACATCGGGCTCGGTACATCATACAAACTGCATCGTACTTTCAAATTCCAATTTGAATACGTGATAGTTGTTGCATTTCATGTGCCATGCTTAGGATAGCCGAGCCTATCTAGATGACATTCCGTATGGGATGCATTAGTCACTTAACATGAACTAGGTCATGCATGTTTTGCTAACCGGGTTATTGTTTTTGGCACGGAGTACGATGTAAGTTTTTATGCTTTAGCACTTCGCATGCGTGTGAATGTTGCCATGACAGTATGCTTAGCATGCGGCTAAGTGCTTATGTGAGATAAACTGTTTGAATGCCTGTGGGTGGAGGTTGGGTTGCTTGAGTTGGAGTAACTCGTTGAAATCCGTATTTTAGCCTACTTGCGAGTAGCAAAACCGGCACGTTTTTCGAGACAAAACGAATATGCAATGATTATTTCCGAATTAGGCAATCTAGTCTATACTTTTGTGTTGTGCGCATCACATAGTAATTCTTGGCTAATAACCGGAATAAGAGCATGTAATGTTTTCAAAATCGGATATCACGGTTAGTAGAGGCCGGTTTTCGAACCGGGCGAAAGGGGGTGCTCATAGCTGACCTTCCCCGATCGTACCCAAGCTCCCGAGCCAAGACATTTGGTGATGACGGACACGTGGCCTTCGGCACCGAGTCAGGGTTTCCTAAATTCCCCATTTTAAAAATATTTAGGTGGCGACTCTGTAATCTGGCAAAGCAGTCCATGTTTGGCACTACTTTTTCAAAAATCTATTTTTCTCAAAACGATTTGCCAGAGTTGGACTCTTTGGTTCAGATTTAGAACCGCAATCCAAACAAAAACGGGGGAGTCCGAACTGTAGCGCGGGGTCCCACGCGGACGTGTTACAGACGCGCAAAATAGCGCGAGTGTGAACCGGACAAAATATTGCGACGCGCAAAATAGCGCGAGGGATAAACTGCACCAAACAGTGCGACTCGCAAAATAGCGCGAGTGATAACTGCACAAAACAGTGCGACGCGTAAAATTGCGCCAGTGATAAACTGTAAAAAACAGTGCGACGCGCAAAATAGCGCGAGTGTGAACTGCACAAAACAGTGCGACGCGCAAAATACCGCGAGTGTGAGCCGCACAAAACTGTGCGACGCGTAAAATAGCGTGAGTGATAAACTGTAAAAAATAGTGCGACGCGCAAAATAGCGCAAGTGAGAACTGCGCAAAACAGTGCGACACGTAAAATAGCGCGAGTGTGAACTGCACAAAACAGTGCGACGCGCAAAATAGCGCGAGTGTGAGCCGCACAAAACAGTGCGACGCGTAAAATAGCGCGAGTGATAAACTATAAAAAACAGTGCGACGCGCAAAATAGCGCAAGTGAGAACTGCACAAAACAGTGCGACAAGCAAGATAGCGCGAGTGTGAACTGCACAAAACAGTGCGACGCGCAAAATAGCGCGAGTGATAAACTGCACAAAACAGTGCGCCGCGCAAAATAACGCGAGTGATAAACTGTAAAAAACAGTGCGACGGGGGAAATAGCGCGACTGTGAACTACACAAAACAGTGCGACGCGCAAAATAGCGCGAGTGGTAAACTGTAAAAAACAGTGCGACGCGGAAAATAGCGCGAGTGTGAACTGCACAAAACAGTGCGACGCACAAAATAGCGCGAGTGTGAGCCGCACAAAACAGTGCGACGCGTAAAATAGCGCGAGTGATAAACTGTAAAAAACAGTGCGACGCGCAAAATAGCGCAAGTGAGAACTGCACAAAACAGTGCGACACGCAAAATAGCGCGAGTGTGAACTGCACAAAACAGTGCGACGCGCAAAATAGCGCGAGTGATAAACTGTAAAAAACAGTGCGACGCGCAAAACAGCGCGAGTGTGAACTGCACAAAACCGTGCGACGCGCAAAATAGTGCGAGTGATAAACTGCACCAAATAGTGTGACGCGCAAAATAGCGCGAGTGATAAACTTTAAAAAACAGTGCGACGCGCAAAATAGCGCGAGTGAGAACCGCACAAAACAGTGCGACGCACAAAATAGCGCGAGTGTGAACCGCACAAAATAGTGGGACGCGCAAAATATCGCGAGTGATAAATAGCAGAAAACAGTGCGACGCGCAAAATAGCGTGAGTGATAAACTGCACAAAATAGTGCGACGCGCAAAATAGCGTGAGTGATAAACTGCAGAAAACAGTGCGACGCGCAAACTAGCGTGAGTGATAAACTGTAAAAAACAGTGCGACGCGCAAAATAGCGCTAGTGTGAACAGCACAAAACAGTGCGACGCGCAAAATAGCGCGGGTGATAAACGGCACAAAATGGTGACGCGCAAAATAGTGCGAGTGATAAACTGTAAAAAACTGTGGGACGCACAAAATTGCGCGAGTGTGAACCGGACAAATAGTGCGACGCGCAAAATACCGCGAGGGATAAACTGCACAAAACAGTGCGACTCGCAAAATAGCGCGAGTGATAAACTGCACAAAACAGTGCGACGCGTAAAATTGCGCGAGTGATAAACTGTAAAAAACAGTGCGACGCGCAAAATAGCGCAAGTGAGAACTGCACAAAACAGTGCGACACGCAAAATACCGCGAGTGTGAGCCGCACAAAACAGTGCGACGCGTAAAATAGCACGAGTGATAAACTGTAAAAAACAGTGCGACGCGCAAAATAGCGCAATTGAGAACTACACAAAACAGTGCGACACGCAAAATAGCGCGAGTGTGAACTGCACAAAACAGTGCGACGCGCAAAATAGCGCGAGTGTGAGCCGCACAAAACAGTGCGACGCGTAAAATAGCGCGAGTGATAAACTGTAAAAAACAGTGCGACGCGCAAAATAGCGCAAGTGAGAACTGCACAAAACAGTGCGACACGCAAAATAGCGCGAGTGTGAACTGCACAAAACAGTGCGACGCGCAAAATAGCGCGAGTGATAAACTGCACAAAACAGTGCGACGCGCAAAATAGCGCGAGTGATAAACTGTAAAAAACAGTGCGACGCGCAAAATAGCGCGAGTGTGAACTGCACAAAACAGTGCGACGCGCAAAATAGTGCGAGTGATAAACTGCACAAAACAGTGGGACATGCAAAATAGCGCGAGTGATAACTTGTAAAAAACAGTGCGACGCGCAAAATAGCACGAGGGTGAACTGCACAAAAAAGTGCGACGCGCAAAATCGCGCAAGTGATAAACCGCACAAAACAGTGCGGCGAGCAAAATAGCGCGAGTGATAAACTTTAAAAAACAGTGCGACGCGCAAAATAGCGCGAGTCTGAACTGCACAAAACAATGCGACGCGCAAAATAGCGCGAGTGATACACTGTAAAAAACAGTGCGACGCGCAAAATAGCGCGAGTGTGAACTGCACAAAACAGAGCGACACGCAAAATAGCGCGATTGATAAACTGTAAAAAACAGTGCGACGCGCAAAATAGCGAGAGTGGGAACTGCACAAAACAGTGCGACGCGCAAACTAGCGCGAGTGATAAACTGCACAAAATAGTGCGACGCGCAAAATAGCGCGAGTGGGAACTGCACAAAACAGTGCGACGCGCAAAATAGTCCGTCTGATAAACTGTAAAAAACAAAGCGACGTGGAAAATAGCGCGAGTGAGAACTGCAGAAAACAGTGCGACGCGCAAAATAGGGCGAGTGTGAACAGCACAAAACAGTGCGACGCGCAAAATAGCGCGAGTGATAAACGGCAGAAAACAGTGCGACGCGCAAAATAGTGCGAGTGATAAACTGTAAAAAACAGTGCGACGCGCAAAATAGCGCGAGTGTGAACCGCACAAAATAGTGCGACGCGCAAAATAGCGTGAGTGATAAACTGCACAAAATAGTGCGACTCGCAAAATAGCGCGAGTGATAAACTGCACAAAACTGTGCGACGCGTAAAATAGCGCGAGTGATAAACTGTAAAAAACAGTGCGACAAGCAAAATAGCGCGAGTGATAAACGGCACAAAACGGTGCGACGCGCAACATAGAGCGAGTGTTAAACTGTAAAAAAGAGTGCGACGCGCAAAATAGCGCGAGTGATAAACTGCACAAAACAGTGCGAGTCGCAAAATAGCGGGAGTGATAAACTGCACAAAACTGTGTGACGCGTAAAATAGCGCGAGCGATAAACTGTAATAAACAGTGCGACGCGCAAAATAGCGCAAGTGAGAACTGCACAAAACAGTGCGACGCGCACAATAGCGCAAGTGAGAACAGCACAAAACAGTGCGACACGCAAAATAGCGCGAGTGTGAACTGCACAAAACAGTACGACGCGCAAAAGAGCGCGAGTGATAAACTGCACACAACAGTGCGACGCGCAAAATGGCGCGAGTGATACGCTGTAAAAAAATAGTGCGACGCGGAAAATAGCGCGAGTGTGAACTGCACAAAATAGTGCGACGCGCAAAATAGCGTGATTGTGAACCGCACAAAACAGTGTGACGCACAAAATAGTGCGAGTGATAAACTGTAAAAAACAGTGCAACGCGCAAAATAGCGCAAGTGCGAACTGCACAAAACAGTGCGGCGCGCAAAATAGCGCGAGTGATAAATTGTATAAAACAGTGCGACGCGGAAAATAGCGCGAGTGAGAACTGCACAAAACAGTGCGACGCGCAGAATAGCGCGAGTGTGAACTACACAAAACAGTGCGACGCGCAAAATAGCGCGAGTGATAAACTGCAGGAAACAGTGCGACGCGCAAAATAGCGCGAGTGATAAACTGCACCAAACAGTGCGACGCGCAAAATAGCGCGAGTGATAAACTGCACGAAACAGTGCGACACGCAAAATAGCGCGAGTGATAAACTGCACCAAACAGTGCGACGCGCAAAATAGCGCGAGTTTGAACTGCACAAAATAGTGCGACGTGCAAAATAGCGTGATTGTGAACTGCACACAACAGTGTGACGCACAAAATAGCGCGAGTGATAAACTGTAAAAAACAGTGTGACGCGCAAAATAGCGCAAGTGCGAACTGCACAAAACAGTGCGGCGCGCAAAATAGCGCGAGTGATAAATTGTATAAAACAGTGCGACGCGGAAATAGCGCGAGTGAGAACTGCACAAAACAGTGCGACGCGCAGAATAGCGCGAGTGTGAACTACACAAAACAGTGCGACGCGCAAAATAGCGCTAGTGATAAACTGCACAAAACAGTGCGACGCGCAAAATAGCGCGAGTCATAAACTGCACGAAACAGTGCGACGCGCAAAATAGCGCGAGTGATAAACTGTAAAAAACAGTGCGACGCGCAAAATAGCGCGAGTGTGAACAGCACAAAACAGTGCGACGCGCAAAATAACCCGAGTGATAAACGGCACAAAATGGTGCGACGCGCAAAATAGTGCGAGTGATAAACTGTAAAAAACTGTGGGACGCGCAAAATAGCGCGAGTGTGAACCGGACAAAATAGTGCGACGTGCAAAATAGCGCGAGGGATAAACTGCACAAAACAGTGCGACTCGCAAAATAGCGCGAGTGATAAACTGCACAAAATAGTGCGACGCGTAAAATTGGCGAGTGATAAACTGTAAAAAACAGTGCGACGAGCAAAATGGCGCAAGCGAGAACTGCACAAAACAGTGCGACACGCAAAATACCGCGAGTGTGAGCCGCACAAAACAGTGCGACGCGTAAAATAGCGCGAGTGATAAACTGTAAAAAACAGTGCGACGCGCAAAATAGCGCGAGTGTGAACTGCACAAAACAGTGCGACGCGCAAAATACCGCGAGTGTGAGCCGCACAAAACAGTGCGACGCGTAAAATAGCGCGAGTGATAAACTGTAAAAAACAGTGCGACGCGCAAAATAGCGCAAGTGAGAACTGCACAAAACAGTGCGACACGCAAAATAGCGCGAGTGTGAACTGCACAAAACAGTGCGACGCGCAAAATAGCGCGAGTGTGAGCCGCACAAAACAGTGCGACGCGTAAAATAGCGCGAGTGATAAACTATAAAAAACAGTGCGACGCGCAAAATAGCGCAAGTGAGACTGCACAAAACAGTGCGACACGCAAAATAGCGCGAGTGTGAACTGCACAAAACAGTGCGACGCGGAAAATAGCGCGAGTGATAAACTGCACAAAACAGTGCGCCGCGCAAAATAGCACGAGTGATAAACTGTAAAAAACAGTGCGACGGGGGAAATAGCGCGACTGTGAACTACACAAAACAGTGCGACGCGCAAAATAGCAAGAGTGATAAACTGTAAAAAAACAGTGCGATGCGGAAAATAGCACGAGTGTGAACTGCACAAAACAGTGCGACGCGCAAAATAGCGCGAGTGTGAACTGCACGAAACAGTGCGACGCGCAAAATAGCGCGAGTGATAAACTGCACCAAACCGTGCGACGCGCAAAATAGCACGAGTGAGAACCACACAAAACAGTGCGACGCGCAAAATAGCGCGAGTGTGAACCGCACAAAACAGTGGGACGCGCAAAATAGCGCGAGTGATAAAATGCGCAAAACAGTGCGACGCGCAAAGTAGCGCGAGTGATAAACTGCACAAAACAGTGCGACGCGCAAAATAGCGCGAGTGATAAACTGTAAAAAACAGTGCGACGCGCAAAATAGCGCGAGTGTGAACAGCACAAAACAGTGCGACGCGCAAAATAGCGCGAGTGATAAACGGCACAAAACGGTGCGACGCGCAAAATAGTGCGAGTGATAAACTGTAAAAAACAGTGCGACGCGCAAAATAGCGCGAGTGTGAACCGCACAAAATAGTGCGACGCGCAAAATAGCGCGAGTGATAAACTGCACAAAACAGTGCGACTCGCAAAATAGCGCGAGTGATAAACTGCACAAAACAGTGCGACGCGTAAAATAGCGCGAGTGATAAACTGTAAAAAACAGTGCGACGCGCAAAATAGCGCAAGTGAGAACTGCACAAAACAGTGCGACACGCAAAATAGCGCGAGTGTGAGCCGCACAAAACAGTGCGACGCGCAAAATAGCGCGAGTGATAAACTATAAAAAACAGTGCGACGCGCGAAATAGCGCGAGTGTGCACTGCACAAAACAGTGCGACGCGTAAAATAGCACGAGTGTGAGCCGCACAAAACAGTGCGACGCGTAAAATAGCGCGAGTGATAAACTGTAAAAAACAGTGCGACGCGCAAAATAGCGCAAGTGAGAACTGCACAAAACAGTGCGACACGCAAAATAGCGCGAGTGTGAACTGCACAAAACAGTGCGACGCCCAAAATAGCGCGGGTGATAAACTGTAGAAAATAGTATGACGCGCAAAATAGCCCGAGTGAGAACTGCACAAAACAGTACGACAGGCAAAATAGTGCGAGTGTGAGCCGCACAAAACAGTGCGACGCGCAAAATAGCGCGAGTGATAAACTGCACAAAACAGTGCGATGCGCAAAATAGCGCGAGTGATAAACTATAAAAAACAGTGCAACGCGCAAAATAGCGCGAGTGATAAACTATAAAAAACATTGCAACGCACAAAATAGCGCGAGTGTGAACTGCACAAAACAGTGCAATGCGCAAAATAGCGCGAGTCACAAACTGCACAAAACAGTGCGAAGTGCAAAATAGCGCGAGTGATAAACTGCACAAAACGGTGCGACGCGCAAAATAGCGCGAGTGATAAACTGTAAAAAACAGTGTGACGCGGAAAATAGCGCGAGTGTGAACTGCACAAAACAATGCGACGCGAAAAAATGTGCGAGTGATAAACTGCACCAAACAGTGTGATGCGCAAAATAGCGCGAGTGATATACTGTAAAAAACTCTGCGACGCGTAAAATAGCACGAGGGTGAACTGCACAAAAAAGTGCGACGAGCAATATAGCGCGAGTGATAAGCCGCACAAAACTGTGCGACGAGCAAAATAGCGCGAGTGAGGAACTTTAAAAAACAGTGCGACGCGCAAAATAGCGCGAGTGTGAACTGCACAAAACAGAGCGACGCGCAAAATAGCACGATTGATAAACTTTAAAAAATAGTGCGACGTGCAAAATAGCGCGAGTGTGAACTGCACAAAACAGTGCGACACGCAAACTAGCGCGAGTGATAAACTGCACAAAATAGTGCGACGCGCAAAATAGTGCGGGTGGGAACTGCACAAAACAGTGCGACGCGCAAAATAGTGCGTCTGATAAACTGTAAAAAACAAAGCGACGTGGAAAATAGCGCGAGTGAGAACTGCACAAAACAGTACGACGCGCAAAATAGGGCGAGTGTGAACAGCACAAAATAGTGCAACGCGCAAAATAGCGCGAGTGAAAAACGGCACAAAACAGTGCGACGCGCAAAATAGTGCGAGTGATACACCGTAAAAAACAGTGCGACGCGCAAAATAGCGCGAGTGTGAACCGTACAAAATAGTGCGACGCGCAAAATAGCGTGAGTGATAAACTGCACAAAATAGTGCGACTCGCAAAATAGCGGGAGTGATAAACTGCACAAAACTGTGCGACGCGTAAAATAGCACGAGTGATAAACTGTAAAAAACAGTGCGACGCGCAAAATAGCGCGAGTGATAAACGGCACAAAACGGTGCGACGCACAACATAGTGTGAGTGATAAACTGTAAAAAATAGTGCGACGCGCAAAATAGCGCGAGTGTGAACCGCACAAAATAGTGCGACGCGCAAAATAGCCCGAGTGATAAACTGCACCAAACAGTGCGACGCGCAAAATAGTGCGAGTGATAAACTGCACGAAACAGTGCGACGCGCAAAATAGCGCGAGTGATAAACTTCACCAAACAGTGCGACGCGCACAATAGCGCGAGTGTGAACTGCACAAAACAGTGAGACGCGCAAACTAGCACGAGTGATAAACTGCACAAAATAGTGCGACGCGTAAAATAGCGTGATTGTGAACTGCACAAAACAGTGTGACGCACAAAATAGCGCGGGTGATAAACTGTAAAAAACAGTGCAACGCGCAAAATAGCGCAAGTGCGAACTACACAAAACAGTGCGGCGCGCAAAATAGCGCGAGTGATAAATTGTATAAAACAGTGCGACGCGGAAAATAACGCGAGTGAGAACTGCACAAAACAGTGCGACGCGCACAATAGCGCGAGTGTGAACTACACAAAATAGTGCGACGCACAAAATAGCGCGAGTGATAAACTACACAAAATAGTGCGACGCACAAAATAGCGCGAGTGATAAACTGCACCAAACAGTGCGACGCGCAAAATAGCGCGAGTGATAAACGGCACAAAACGGTGCGACGCGCAACATAGTGCGTGTGATAAACTGTAAAAAATAGTGCGACGTGCAAAATAGCGCGAGTGTGAACCGCACAAAATAGTGCGACGCGCAAAATAGCGCGAGTGATAAACTGCACAAAACAGTGCGACTCGCAAAATAGCGGGAGTGATAAACTGTACAAAACTGTGTGACGCGTAAAATAGCGCGAGTGATAAACTGTAATAAACAGTGCGACGCGCAAAATATCGCAAGTGAGAGCTGCACAAAACAGTGCGACGCGCACAATAGCGCAAGTGAGAACTGCACAAAACAGTGCGACGCGCACAATAGCGCAAGTGAGAACTGCACAAAACAGTGCGACACGCAAAATAGCGCGAGTGTGAGCCTACCAAAAACAGTGCGACGCGCAAAATAGCGCGAGTGATAAACTGCACACAACAGTGCGACGCGCAAAATGGCGCGAGTGATACGCTGTAAAAAACAGTGCGACGCTGTAGCACGTCCGCGGGGGACCTCGGCTACAGCTCGGACTCAATTTTGTGTTGCGGTTCTAAATCTGAACCAAAGAGTCCAACTCTGGCAAATCGTTTTGAAGAAAAACAGATTTTTGAAAAGTAGTGCCAAACATGGACTGCTTTGCCAGATTACAGAGTCGCCACCTAAATATTTTTTTAATGGGGGAATTTAGGAAACCCTGACTCGGTGCCGAAGGCCACGTGTCCGTCATCACCAAAGTGGTCTTGGCTCGGGAGCTTGGGTACGATCGGGGAAGGTCAGCTATGAGCGCCCCTTTCGCCCGGTCCGAAGACCGGCCTCTACTAACCGTGATAACCGATTTTGAAAACATTACATGCTCTTATCCCAATTATTAACCTAGAATTACTATGTGATGCGCACAACACAAAAGTATAGACTAGATTGCCTAACTTGGAAATAAACATTGCATATCCGTTTTGTCTCGAAAAACGTGTTAGATTTTGCTACCCGCAAGTAGGCTAAAATACGGATTTCAATGAGTTGTTCCAACTCAGACAATGCAACCTCCACCCACAGGCATTCAAACAGTTTATAACACATAAGCATTTAGCCACATGGTAAGCATACTGTCATGGCAACATTCACATGCATGTGGTATGCTAAAGCGTAAATACTTACATCGTAATCCGTGCCAAAACAGTAAACTAGTTAGCAAACATGCATGACCTAGTTCATGTTAAGTGGCTAATGCAACACAGACATAGATGCAATCTAGAGTAGGCTCGGCTAACCCTAAACATGGCATGTGAAATGCGCGAGTAGCACATATTCAATTTGGAATTGAAAATTGCAATGCAGTTTGCATGATGTACCGAGCCCGGTGCATGTAAACAAATGCATGAATGCACGCATGCATTGCATAAGGTATGCTAATTTAGATGTGCCCTAATCTACCATCATAAGCAGGTAAATAAAACGGATAGAAAGAAATGGGGGTTTGGAAGACATACACCCACTCACCCACACTTATTACAACTGCGCCCTCACTCGGAGGGACCGAAAGAATATACAAATTAATTAACTACGCAAGCTAATTAATTATTACAAATTAACTAAATTAATTAACAAATTAACTAAGTTAATTAAAGCAGTAAACGCCTCGGGAAGAGGGCTCAAATGCAGCGCGCGCTCGGAATTGGCTCGGAATCGCACTGCCATGCACGGATTGCCTCTGTTTCCCCTGCTATCCTCTCTGAAAATTGCCAAAGTCCCAGGAGTGCCTCTCAGGGCACTGGGGAGTACCACCGGCTGGGGTAGAGCACCACTGGCTGAAGAAGGAGGCCACCGGCACGAGATGAAGTTATCGGCTGGCAATTGACTGCCGGTCGGCACTAAATAGTGCCGGCCGGCACTTAACACCTGCAGAACCTGCAACCCACAGCAGCAGAGGACAACAACATGCATGGCAATGTGATTCAAGGTATTTCTGCACTATACACACCCCTTATCATGTTATTGACTCAAAGGGGCATGTGCCTCGATTCCCGGACCACCAATCGCGCATTTCCATGCATGATGGTCCTAAGAACCAAGAATGCAACTTTGATTTCAAATGCATGCAATGCAAACAAGCAAACAAGGGTGCTCAAACCTCTATCATGACTTGGTCAAGAGGCTTAGCATGCATGTCGATGCAATGAAGTCCTAAACATGTCAACTAGTATGCAATATGGCAATACAATGCAATCATGCAAGTAAGCATACAAGACAAGCATGCGAATCAATGGAAGGATGGTCTTATACATGAATTAGGCAACTCAAATAGTCCTAAAATCAGTGGCCAAAATGCCCAAAATTGGGGTCTAAGCACACATGCACACATGCACATATCAAGACACCAACACTTGAGCATAACAAACAACCCTTAAGCACACTTAAAGGGACCAAACCATGGACAACTTGCATGCATGGAAAGCTCTGAAAAATCATGCCAACATGGTGCCAAACCAAGTCAAAGTAGACCAAACCAAAGCATGCAAATGGCCTAAGGATTAAGGCAAGCCAATGAGGCATTGAACCACACTTACACAAAGCAAACATGGCATGCATTGAACAACCTAAAACAGAGTTTTAGCATGTTAAAACAAAGCCAAATGGCTACTTAGATGGCATCTAAGAGGCTTAAGTACAAAGGCATGCAACATGACCAAAACATGGAGCATTCAACACATGCTTTTAAAGTATTAAAGAGGCCACTAAGGCAAGCATACAAGCACACCAAAGGGACTGAAATAGCATGCTAAATGGTCCCAAACCATCGAAATAATGCAAACAAAGGCATGCTACACTTATGCACTTAAGGCTCACAAGCCAAGGATACAAAGAGGACACAAGATACAAGCCATGATCGTCCAAAACAAGCATGGACAGACCTCATGCATGGCAAAATAAGCATACAAGCTTCATGAATCTAAGCCTAAAACATGCTAGAAATAGAGGCACACAACCTAGGCATGTTGAGGGACTATTAAGGCATTACAAAGCAACTATGCAAGGCATGCAAAGAATGCTAAAACCAACTTAGAAACATGTTATATCATGGCAATATAAGCATGAAAAACAGTCCAAACATGCTCAACACACACTCAAGCATAGGCTTCCTCAAGAGGCCAAATCTTGCCCTTTTCAAGGACAACAAGGAGAGGGGGGGGCCCTCTCCTTCTTGGGACTCTAAGGCATCATCTCCACCACTGAAATCCCTCAAGATTTCAGTGGTGAAGAGATCCTAACACCAAAGTCTCGGATTTCTCACAAAATGGCACAAAATGGGACCTTTTCAAGGCCTAAGGGTGGTCAAACCTACCTAAACCACCAAACACTCTTAATAAACAATAAAGAGGGTTAAAAATGAGAACTCTTTTGTGTTATAGACCAAGCACAAAAACTGTTTTAAACTAGGCAAAAATGGAGTGCAAAAATGGGGTAAATAAAGTAAGTTTCTTACCCTTGATGATCAACTTCACAAAGGTTGGAGTTGTTGGTTCCTTGAGCTCCAAACCAGCCAAGAACACCAAGAACAAGCCCTTAGCACTTCAATTCCAAGAGTAAGGTGAAACACTAGGTGTTGGTGAGCAATAGTAAGTCACAAACACCTAGTGTACAAAACAAGAGAGAAAGAGAGAGATAGAATAGATACACAAAATCTAACCTAAAACCAGAGCTTCTCCCTCTCCTAAAATGTCTAACTCTCCAAATCTTCTAACCCTTGAGCCAAGAGAGCAAGAGTTCTCTTATAGGCAACCAAGACTTACAAGCTAAGCCAAAACCAAGGCTCATCCCTCCATACACGTGTATGGAGGGGAAACAAAAGGCATACAGCTGTCTGAAAATATCTCAGAAAACAACTGTATAAGAGTCGGCAGGGCAAAATGGTCATTTTGCCAAAAACAGTGCCGACCGGCACAATATAGTGCCGGTGGAAACAACAGCCAGCCGGTGGCCTCTAGCCACAGCCGGTGGTGTGTGGGGATGCCTCACAAAGCATTCCCTACCCCTCTAGGGCAAAACACAGGTGTTTGGTGCAAAACCAGACACAAAACGGTCGAGTTCGGAGGTCCTGAGGCAAGGCGCGCGTAGCCGAGAACTCCGGGAACTCCAAACGAACACAAACATGGATAATCACCGAGTGTTCCAACGGTGACGTCCAAGTCTTGAGGACGGTCAAAAATGGGGTGTCTACAGTTGCCCCTCTTTGACAGAACTCGAAAGTCATAACAATGACGGGAGTGAATGTCAAAGCCCAGAGACGACCCATTTTTGACAAGGCCGAAGACTCAGACAAACATACAAAGCGCAAATGGTTGAACTCGCAAGTTGCCTACGTATCCCTTAGGAATCAAACCAGCGTAGTTCAGGCACAGGCATACAAGCCGCAGATAAGGTATGCGCCCGTAGGCGGGGGCAAGATGCAACTGACGATGCAAAAGGCCGAGCATAACTTATGATCATGCAAAGAAAGCTGTAATGAAGCACACATGCGACGGTTATAAGCTAGCATACGCCAAACTACACTACAATGCAGAAAGGATGTAAGAGAATTATGCAATTCTCGATACGTCTCACTCGGAGGATACAATACCTGTGCGGCTCGTCCGGTTGCACCGGCCTCAAATGAGCCATACATACAATATCGTGCCTGCAAAGAAAGCAAACTTAACAGGTACAATATCGTTAGCAACATGCATGACATATGCAATGCAAATGCTAAATAATATGCAATATATACAAAACTATGTATGAATAATGCAACTAATAATGCAATGCGATTGAAACTAATGCGAACTACATGCAAAGCAATTGAATCATGATTCAATCGTGAGCGATTCGAAACCGCACGAATGTCAAATAGATTGATGGAAGTAACAAGTCCGTCTACCATAGAAAAGGGTGCCGCAACCTCAAACCAACATACCAACGTGGAATAGGCGCGATACACATGCAGAACTATGAGTGATGTAGACGGACACAAGGACAAGTATTGGGTGGATTGACATAAGTGGGGAAACGACCCGCTGAGGAAAGAACAATGATCCTAATGCCGGACGCAACAATTACACTACAATGTAATGGAAATGGATATAATGGATATGGCACGCGGGCCAAACCAAGCTTTGCCTAAGAAGGGCATGCACACGTACAAGCCATGTCTAGCACAGAAAAGGTGCCGCTACCCTCAAACCAACATACCAACGTGGAATGGGCGCGTACACATGCAGAACTGTGTTTTGACGTGAAAAGTAGGGGCACATACCAGACCAAGCTCAACCTGGAAAGGCGCAAGCCATAGATGGAAGATGATGCAATGGATGCACGCAAACTACAATGCACTAGAAATGCATGGCATACAGAAAATGCATGACATATGCACTATACTACAATGGAATGCATGACATATGCATGTTTTTTTTTTTTGGATTTTTTGAAATGCATGACATATGCGCTATCTACAATGATGCATGACAATGCATGGTTTTTTTTTGTTTTTTGAAATGCATGACATATGCAAAATCTAGCATGATGCATGACATGTGCATGTGTTTTTGTTTTTGGATTTTTTTGAAATGCATGACATATGTAGTATTTACAAATGATGCATGACAATGCACTATGATGCAACGACTATGATCGCGGCTTTCCCTATCTTACCAACAGGGCGATATACTAGGTTGGCTCAGTATCCAGAATCGAGGCGTAAACACGCCGCCTCAACCTATGGGGTTTCCATACAGATTTCAAGCCGAGGGTACACCCCCTGGGTATTTAAACCAGACTTTAGTCTCGGAAATTCCGAACCTTTGCGTTCTAGGCATAAGCCATTCGAACTCTAGTTTCCACCGTCCCAGTTGGTCTTCTAGGAACTCACCGCAAACACAGGCTGATGGCTTTGCCAGACCACCGAAAGTCGTTCGGGCACGACAAACACCGAAGGAATTGCACCTTCAGAGGATTTAAGGTCTCCTAGACCATGATGCAAAATGTATGCATGACAACGCAGTTGTTTTGTTGAATGCAGATGGTGCATGATGTTTTTGAAATGTGCGCCAACGCGCGGCTTTTGAAATGCATGCCAAATGCAATGAGGTGTGCACCTTAATGCACCGAAGGTTTTGCACCTCCCGAGGATTTAGGGTCTCCTAGACCGTGCGTGTTTGGGGTCTCGCCAGACCCGCGATGTACAGGACGGTGTGATGCGCAAAATAGCGCGATGCGTTAAACAACGCGAGCGCACAAGACAGTGCGATGCGCAAGATAGCGCGATTGAATGTATGCAAAATGCAATGAGATGCGCAAAATAGCGCGATGCATTAGACAACGCGAGTGCACAAGATAGTGCGATATGATGCATGCCAAATGCGATGGGGTGCACCTCAATGCACCGAAGGTCTTGCACCTCCCGAGGATTTAAGGTCTCCTAGACCGCGCGTGTTTAAGGTCCCGCCAGACCGTGCGTGTTTTCGGTCCCGCCGGACCCTCGTTGGGGCAATTTGCATAATGTGACACACGTGCCACACGGGATGCAAAACAATGCAAGTGAGGATGAAACGAAACATGAGGCACGCATACCTCATTGGATGGAAAATGAAGTGCAAAACGAGGCCTACATGCCTCGAGATGTAATGAGATGCAAGATGGGGCACGCGTACCTCATCAGACGAGGGTTTCGCACCTTCCAAGGATTTAAGGTCTCCTAGACCGGGCGTGTTTAGGGTCCCGCCGGACCGTGCGATCGAAATGCACGTACAGTGCAAACAGGCGGGTGCGCAAAATAGCGCGAACAATGTAAATGATACAAATGAAGTGGCACACCTCATAGGATTTGAAATACAATGCAAATGAGGCCTGCTGCTGATGATGATGATTTTGCTGCTCCTTTTCTTTATTTCTTTTCTTGTACTTTTCTCTTTTTGGTAGATAGAGTACTATGTACTGCCGCAGGCAGATTTTGTTTCCGAAACTTATGTACTTGAAAAGATGATATGAAATGAAACAAACTTTTGTCTAAAAAAGTATTTACATTCGTGTATACTTCATACCCTGCACTGCATTGCATCATATTACACCTCAAATGTAAATGATATTGATCTGTCGTCTGAAAATTGAGCATTTGCGCCATGATAATCGGATAACCAACCAATTAACAGCAAACAACTCATACAAACCACTACTCAGACTGGACACACAACCCATACTCTGTTGGGGATTAGTCTGCATGCAGCCCATAACACAGCACTTGATCCATTCTGCACACAGCAAACCCTGAACAAATAATCCAATCTGACAAGACGGATAACAAAACAGAAACGGTTGAAGTTGAAACTCACTCGGATGTCCCAAATTTCCTTTTCTTTCTCTTGCTTCGCACGGATGTAGAGAATGGCACAGCATCCTGAACACAAACGATTAATCTTTGGAAGAGGGGTTTCACAACCGGGGTATCGAGTCTACAACTGAACACAGTGAAAAGGACTCAAGTGAAGAAAATAAAAGGCACACGACCTAAACACAACGAGATACACTCGGAAAAGACTCAAAGCTAGATTGAGACCGACAAATCAAGGGACACGACAGACGGACGTGCTTGAAAACAAAAGGCCTTGGGGAGCCAATTCCTACGGGCAGGTTTCCCACCCTTTCTGATTTGTGTGATTCTCACGCCACTTGGCCCTCAAGCTCGGTTTTTCTCTCAAAACCCTCTTGTTCACTTTTCTCTCGACTTACACCTCTCTATTCTTTATTCTCTCATTTTTCATCCCTCCCCAGGGTGATTGATGGATGAATAGGAAGCGGTGGGTTCATGCCGAATACAGCTAGCTCACGGCTATTTCTTCTGATAGATAAAGCGCTTTCCTGGCAGGCGTGTTGACGGTGGGGGGGAAGACACGATACCTGGCTCAACTGTGCCCCTAGTTCATTACTCTGACCATTCTTTGTTTTTTTTCTAAAACAGTTTTGATCAAAATGAACGCTAGATTAGCGTGCTTGGGCAATTTTTGATTTGAAAATCATGCAAGTCAGGTTGCAAGCACTGAAAGTTCTCCTTTTGGGTCCAAACATGGTCCTATTTTGACAAATGAAATAGTTTTCGAGAAAATAGTCAACTTCAGTAAAAATTTTCAAAAACTATTTTCGCGAACAGTCAACGCTCAACGAGCGCGGAACTTACCCTCGAGATATGCAACCTCGGATCGAAGGCAATGGAAAATTGCCCCTGGCTTAAAGGGGGAGAAGGCAACGGAAAGTTGCCCCTGGTTTGGACGGCAACTCAGGGCAACTTATGGTAATGCAAGGCAACGGAAAGTTGCCCCTTGTTTGGATGATGCTGCGGCATGCTCATCGATGATTGATCGCGACCGGGCTCTCTGGCGCGGAGAGGACGAAGACGGCCACAAACAATATATGGACACAGTCACCTTGAAGGTGTTGGTGGTTGGACTTCAAGAAGAAGTTAATCACGTAGTTCCAGGTTGCTGTAATTGAGACGTTGGATTTGGATTCAGAGGAGGCAAAAGTGATCAAAACCATGACATGGACTGAGACGCTATGGGAGCGTTGGGGGCTGGACTTCAGGATGAAGTTGCCTACGTATCCCAAACATGGGAATCAAGCCTTACGTAGTTCCGGTTAAGGTACACTCGGGTATTTAACCTCTCCTTTTTAGGCCCTAACTTTTGCCAAGGCGCCCGATGCGGGTTTTCGACCTTGCGAGCTTCTTTTCTCTCTTTTTTTTCATTTTCTTATTTTCTTTTCTTTTATATTTTCATTTATTTTTTCTTTGCCATTTTTGGCTCTTTTTCTTTTTTCTTTTTTTGCTTCTTTTGTATTTTTCTTTTTTCTCTTTTCTTTTCTGTCTGTTCTTTTCTTTGCTCTAACTTTTGCCTGGGCCGCCCTTCTGGGTTTTCGGCCCAGCGAGCCTCTCAAAGGGTAAAAGTGTAGCAAGCCCACGCCAAATGGTTTTTTGAAATGGAAGCCCTCTGTATCCGGGAGAGCGACTGTTGGGTTGATTTGCAGGAAAAGTCCATCATGGTTGCTTCTCGAGCTTTGCTTGGTGGGATCTGATCTCCCTGATCTGACTTTGGGGCCTCTTGCTCGAGGGCTGCCTTAAAACGAGCTGCACAAGCGTTTCATGGCCTTGTTGAATGTTCTGAATGGAATCCGGTTCACAACAGATAAATCGAATCTTGAGGCCGAGAGCGATCCTAGGCTACACCATCTCAAGAGCGATTCCACACAAGTCTTCGCGAGACTGCACAAAATATTTTATTTTTGAAAGTTTTTAAGAAAGCGACAAATCGCTCGTGCTGAAGATAGTGTGGAACCAGTCTGGGTCAGGCCAGGGTCCTTCTCAGTACTCACGCCGATAAGCATAAATTCATTCATGAAAAGCTTAGCATGCCTCTCTTTTTCTCAACATGATCAAAGTTTTGCAAAACCCGAGGAATTACTTCCTCTTCGTTTTCATCACCGCAGTGTTAAAAAGGGTTTTATGAAAAGCTTAGGTCATCACAACGATGTTTAAGGCACAAGAGAGCAGGCGGTATGTGCTGTCGTTCCATTCACACCCTCTGGCGCGGCTAACTCGAATAGCAACAAATACGGCGCATGATAGCCACGGCTGTTTCATTCGGATTTGTTAGCATAACTGGCTCCCTGACAGAAACAGACTCAAAAAGCAAAAACAACTGTTTATAAGATAAAACGGTGTTTGAGGCAACAACCCCGAAATCACCATGGTATACTATACAAGAGGGACTGACTCATTACAATTAGACAGACCCTTAAGCAAAAGGAATGTCTCAAAACAATGAGATAGGCTCAAGACAAAACAGAAGACTGACTCGACACCCAAGTCAGAATTTTCAAAAATTAACATTTAGCAGGTGCCCAAAAATGCGTGCCAAACGCTATATCCAGACAAATGTACCAGACACTGCCCGCAGGCGATTCACCTTCTGATTACATACTCGCAGTATCTGTGTCCTCAAAATCCAAGAACTCTGTAGTGACTGACTTGGCGGAGGTAGGCGGGAGGATAACCTCGTTGTCAATCAAATCCTGCACCTCGTGACGGAGGCGAAAGCAATTGTCAGTGGCATGGCCTGTCTGCTGATGGTACGCACAGTACAAGGAAGCATCATGTGCGGCCGGGAGATTCGTCAGTAGGGGTCGGGGCTCCAAGGGTTTGAGATGCCCTTTTTTGGCCAAAATCAGCAGTGCCCTAGACAGAGGCATGTAAAGAGGGTGGAAGACCCTGTGCCCTCGGGGCAGGTACTTCGGGGCCTGAGTACTCTTGCTAGATGCACTAGCGAACGGATCGGCGGGAGCGGCCTTGGATTTTTGATCCTTCCCGGATGCAAGGTTGGGAGCGGGAAGAACTGTTTTGGCATGACGGGGCCTATCCCGATTCTCTGATTGACTGGAACTGCCCTCAGGCGAAGTGGGGAAAGCACTCTCCACAGCTTTTGTCACAACTGCAGATACCTGTTGCTTATTCATCCCCCTGGCTTTCAAAGCCTCTACTGCCCACAGCAGTTGTTCGATAGGGTCGGCATCTGCCTTCATCTTGCCTTTATCTCTGGCCTCGGCCTGATTCAGAACTTGGTTTGATGCGTCGTTACCATAACTGGAGGTCATCTCCGGTTGGTTGAGTTCAATCACAATTCGTCCTAGTAGCGGGGGCTCCTGGGGTACAAAGCCTCCGACGTATGGTGCGGCCGGCGGTGAAACTGTCATTCCATAGGCGAGATCCGTCACGGATCTTTGAAGGTCACCTATTATCCCCATTAATTCAAATGTGGTGGGCTCGCGAGCCTGATATAGCTGGGGAGCCCAAACCGGGTGCGCGGCCGGCGATCTGGGCGGATGCGGCATGTCAACGGTGGTTTCATCATGTAAGGTGATTTCTTGATCCAACGCGGCCGTCATGACCACGATTTCTTCTGAATTCTGCGTCATGCTAAGTCCTGCCGCAGTAAGGGGAAGACACTAACTGTTCTGGATTAGCTCTCCGAATCTCTAAACTGAAACGGAAAACAAGCAGCATTTCAGCCCCAGACAGATCAAGCACGGATGCAGCCGAATAACTGTACTCTACTACTGATCACTGTTTCCCAGAATCACTATTCAAACTGAACTGATATCCGCAGACACAACTGATTCTCAACAACACTGATATTGATGCCCTCGGGCCGGATACCCAGATTTGTAAACTGATATATGCGTTCCCTGCAGAGATACACTCTAAAAGCACATAGCAAGTAAATGAGAGTCAATACACCCCTATGTTGGGGTAGGGTTTCCCTGTCCTATTTTGTCAGGAGCTAGGGTTTCACTACGCACACAGCGGCTTTAAACAACCTATATCGGGTAAGCAACCTGTCCTAGTTTGGAATGGTCACTATGGATCCGAATATGCACTAGGTCGAATGGTCAAAAAGGTTGCCCCGGTAAAACCGGGGTTTGTGTTCCCATACTGGCAGAGCCCGCAACCGGTCAGCCTTATGGACATGCCTTGACAAGACAAGCCTCCGGCAAACCGCTCAGGAATAGCAGATGGCCAACACGGTGTCCTAGGCGCACCAATGCACATGCAATGCAAAGAAACACATAAGTGTAGTCAAAACAGGATATCATGAGTTCGAGTCAAGCTCTCTAAAATCCCCAGCAGAGTCGCCAGAAACTGTAGCACGTCCGCGGGGGACCTCGGCTACAGCTCGGACTCAATTTTGTGTTGCGGTTCTAAATCTGAACCAAAGAGTCCAACTCTGGCAAATCGTTTTGAAGAAAAACAGATTTTTGAAAAGTAGTGCCAAACATGGACTGCTTTGCCAGATTACAGAGTCGCCACCTAAATATTTTTTTAATGGGGGAATTTAGGAAACCCTGACTCGGTGCCGAAGGCCACGTGTCCGTCATCACCAAAGTGGTCTTGGCTCGGGAGCTTGGGTACGATCGGGGAAGGTCAGCTATGAGCACCCCCTTTCGCCCGGTCCGAAGACCGGCCTCTACTAACCGTGATAACCGATTTTGAAAACATTACATGCTCTTATCCCAATTATTAACCTAGAATTACTATGTGATGCGCACAACACAAAAGTATAGATTAGATTGCCTAACTTGGAAATAAACATTGCATATCCGTTTTGTCTCGAAAAACGTGTTAGATTTTGCTACCCGCAAGTAGGCTAAAATACGGATTTCAATGAGTTGTTCCAACTCAGACAATCCAACCTCCACCCACAGGCATTCAAACAGTTTATAACACATAAGCATTTAGCCACATGGTAAGCATACTGTCATGGCAACATTCACATGCATGTGGTATGCTAAAGCGTAAATACTTACATCGTACTCCGTGCCAAAACAGTAAACTAGTTAGCAAACATGCATGACCTAGTTCATGTTAAGTGGCTAATGCAACACAGACATAGATGCAATCTAGAGTAGGCTCGGCTAACCCTAAACATGGCATGTGAAATGCGCGAGTAGCACATATTCAATTTGGAATTGAAAATTGCAATGCAATTTGCATGATGTACCGAGCCCGGTGCATGTAAACAAATGCATGAATGCACGCATGCATTGCATAAGGTATGCTAATTTAGATGTGCCCTAATCTACCATCATAAGCAGGTAAATAAAAGGGATAGAAAGAAATGGGGGTTTGGAAGACATACACCCACTCACCCACACTTATTACAACTGCGCCCTCACTCGGAGGGACCGAAAGAATATACAAATTAATTAACTACGCAAGCTAATTAATTATTACAAATTAACTAAATTAATTAACAAATTAACTAAGTTAATTAAAGCAGTAAACGCCTCGGGAAGAGGGCTCAAATGCAGCGCGCGCTCGGAATTGGCTCGGAATCGCACTGCCATGCACGGATTGCCTCTGTTTCCCCTGCTATCCTCCTCTGAAAATTGCCAAAGTCCCAGGAGTGCCTCTCAGGGCACTGGGGAGTACCACCGGCTGGGGTAGAGCACCACCGGCTGAAGAAGGAGGCCACCGGCACTAGATGAAGTTATCGGCCGGCACTTAACACCTGCAGAACCTGCAACCCACAGCAGCAGAGGACAACAACATGCATGGCAATGTGATTCAAGGTATTTCTGCACTATACACACCCCTTATCATGTTATTGACTCAAAGGGGCATGTGCCTCGATTCCCGGACCACCAATCGCGCATTTCCATGCATGATGGTCCTAAGAACCAAGAATGCAACTTTGATTTCAAATGCATGCAATGCAAACAAGCAAACAAGGGTGCTCAAACCTCTATCATGACTTGGTCAAGAGGCTTAGCATGCATGTCGATGCAATGAAGTCCTAAACATGTCAACTAGTATGCAATATGGCAATACAATGCAATCATGCAAGTAAGCATACAAGACAAGCATGCGAATCAATGGAAGGATGGTCTTATACATGAATTAGGCAACTCAAATAGTCCTAAAATCAGTGGCCAAAATGCCCAAAATTGGGGTCTAAGCACACATGCACACATGCACATATCAAGACACCAACACTTGAGCATAACAAACAACCCTTAAGCACACTTAAAGGGACCAAACCATGGACAACTTGCATGCATGGAAAGCTCTGAAAAATCATGCCAACATGGTGCCAAACCAAGTCAAAGTAGACCAAACCAAAGCATGCAAATGGCCTAAGGATTAAGGCAAGCCAATGAGGCATTGAACCACACTTACACAAAGCAAACATGGCATGCATTGAACAACCTAAAACAGAGTTTTAGCTTGTTAAAACAAAGCCAAATGGCTACTTAGATGGCATCTAAGAGGCTTAAGTACAAAGGCATGCAACATGACCAAAACATGGAGCATTCAACACATGCTTTTAAAGTATTAAAGAGGCCACTAAGGCAAGCATACAAGCACACCAAAGGGACTGAAATAGCATGCTAAATGGTCCCAAACCATCGAAATAATGCAAACAAAGGCATGCTACACTTATGCACTTAAGGCTCACAAGCCAAGGATACAAAGAGGACACAAGATACAAGCCATGATCGTCCAAAACAAGCATGGACAGACCTCATGCATGGCAAAATAAGCATACAAGCTTCATGAATCTAAGCCTAAAACATGCTAGAAATAGAGGCACACAACCTAGGCATGTTGAGGGACTATTAAGGCATTACAAAGCAACTATGCAAGGCATGCAAAGAATGCTAAAACCAACTTAGAAACATGTTATATCATGGCAATATAAGCATGAAAAATAGTCCAAACATGCTCAACACACACTCAAGCATAGGCTTCCTCAAGAGGCCAAATCTTGCCCTTTTCAAGGACAACAAGGAGAGGGGGGGCCCTCTCCTTCTTGGGACTCTAAGGCATCATCTCCACCACTGAAATCCCTCAAGATTTCAGTGGTGAAGAGATCCTAACACCAAAGTCTCGGATTTCTCACAAAATGGCACAAAATGGGACCTTTTCAAGGCCTAAGGGTGGTCAAACCTACCCAAACCACCAAACACTCTTAATAAACAATAAAGAGGGTTAAAAATGAGAACTCTTTTGTGTTATAGACCAAGCACAAAAACTATTTTAAACTAGGCAAAAATGGAGTGCAAAAATGGGGTAAATAAAGTAAGTTTCTTACCCTTGATGATCAACTTCACAAAGGTTGGAGTTGTTGGTTCCTTGAGCTCCAAACCAGCCAAGAACACCAAGAACAAGCCCTTAGCACTTCAATTCCAAGAGTAAGGTGAAACACTAGGTGTTGGTGAGCAATAGTAAGTCACAAACACCTAGTGTACAAAACAAGAGAGAAAGAGAGAGATAGAATAGATACACAAAATCTAACCTAAAACCAGAGCTTCTCCCTCTCCTAAAATGTCTAACTCTCCAAATCTTCTAACCCTTGAGCCAAGAGAGCAAGAGTTCTCTTATAGGCAACCAAGACTTACAAGCTAAGCCAAAACCAAGGCTCATCCCTCCATACACGTGTATGGAGGGGAAACAAAAGGCATACAGCTGTCTGAAAATATCTCAGAAAACAACTGTATAAGAGTCGGCAGGGCAAAATGGTCATTTTGCCAAAAACAGTGCCGACCGGCACAATATAGTGCCGGTGGAAACAACAGCCAGCCGGTGGCCTCTAGCCACAGCCGGTGGTGTGTGGGGATGCCTCACAAAGCATTCCCTACCCCTCTAGGGCAAAACACAGGTGTTTGGTGCAAAACCAGACACAAAACGGTCGAGTTCGGAGGTCCTGAGGCAAGGCGCGCGTAGCCGAGAACTCCGGGAACTCCAAACGAACACAAACATGGATAATCACCGAGTGTTCCAACGGTGACGTCCAAGTCTTGAGGACGGTCAAAAATGGGGTGTCTACAGTTGCCCCTCTTTGACAGAACTCGAAAGTCATACACTGCACAAAACAGTGCGACGCCCAAAATAGCGCGAGTGATAAACTGCACAAAACAGTGCGACGCGCAAAATAGCGCGAGTGATAAACTGTAAAAAATAGTGCGACGCGCAAAATAGCGCGAGTGTGAACAGCACAAAACAGTGCGACGCGCAAAATAGCGCGAGTGATAAACGGCACAAAACGGTGCGACGCGCAAAATAGCGCGAGTGATAAACTGCACAAAACAGTGCGACGCGCAAAATAGCGCAAGTGATAAACTGTAAAAAATAGTGCGACGCGCAAAATAGCGCGAGTGTGAACAGCACAAAACAGTGCGACGCGCAAAATAGCGCGAGTGATAAACGGCACAAAACAGTGCGACGCGCAAAATAGTGCGAGTGATAAACTGTAAAAAATAGTGCGACGCGCAAAATAGCGCGAGTGTGAACCGCACAAAGTAGTGCGACGCGCAAAATAGCGCTAGTGATAAAATGCACAAAACTGTGCGACACCCAAAATAGCGCGAGCGATAAACTGCACAAAACAGTGCGACGCGTAAAATAGCGCGAGTGGTAAACTGTAAAAAAACAGTGCGACGCGCGAAATAGCGCGAGTGACAACTGCACAAAACAGTGCGACGTGCAAAATAGCGCGAGTGTGAACTACACAAAACAGTGCGACGCGCAAAATTGCGCGAGTGATAAACTGCACGAAACAGTGCGACGCGCAAAATAGCGCGAGTGATAAACTGCACCAAACAGTGCGACGCGCAAAATAGCGCGAGTGAGAACCGCACAAAACAGTGCGACGCGCAAAATAGCGCGAGTGTGAACCGCACAAAACAGTGCGACGCGCAAAATAGCGCGAGTGATAAACTGCACAAAACAGTGCGACGCGCAAAATAGCGCGAGTGATAAACTGTAAAAAACAGTGCGACGTGCAAAATAGTGCGAGTGATAAACTGTAAAAAACAGTGCGACGCGCAAAATAGCGCGAATGTGAACCACACAAAATAGAGCGACGCGCAAAATAGCGCGAGTGATAAACTGCACAAAACAGTGGGACTCGCAATATAGCGCGAGTGATAAACTGCACAAAACAGTGCGACGCGCAAAATAGCACGAGTGATAAACTGCACAAAACAGTGCGACGTGTAAAATAGCGCGAGTGATAAACTGTAAAAAACAGTGCGACGCGCAAAATAGCGCAAGTGAGAACTGCACAAAACAATGCGACACGCAAAATAGCGCGAGTGTGAGACGCACAAAACAGTGCGATGCGCAAAATAGCGCGAGTGATAAACTGCACAAAACAGTTCGACGCACAAAATGGCGCGAGTGTTACGCTGTAAAAAACAGTGCGACGCGCAAAATAGCGCGAGTGTTAACTGCACAAAACAGTGCGACGCGTAAAATAGCGCGAGTGATAAACTGCACAAAACAGTGCGACGCGCAAAATAGCCCGAGTGATAAACTATAAAAAACAGTGCGAAGCGCAAAATAGCGCGATTGATAAACTGCACAAAACGGTGCGACGCGCAAAATAGCGCGAGCGACAAACTATAAAAAACAGTGCGACGCGCAAAATAGCGCGAGTGTGAACTACAGAAAAAAGTGCGACGCGCAAACTAGCGCGAGTGATAAACTGCACAAAATAGTGCGACGCGAAAAATAACGCGATTAGGAACTGCACAAAACAGTGCGACGTGCAAAATAGCGCGAGTGATAAACTGTAAAAAACAGTGCAACGCGTAAAATAGCGCGAGTGTGAACTGCACAAAACAGTGCGACACGCAAAATAGGGCGAGTGATAAACGGCACACAACGGGGCGGCGCGCAAAATAGTGCGAGTGATAAACTGTAAAAAATAGTGCGACGCGCAAAATAGCGCGAGTGTGAACCGCACAAAATCGTGCGATGCGCAAAATAGCGCGAGTGATAAACTACACAAAACAGTGCAACGCCCAAAATAGCGCGAGTGATAAATTGTCAAAAACAGTGCGACGCGCAAAATTGCGCGAGTGAGAACTGCACAAAAGAGTGCGACACGCAAAATAGCGCGAGTGTGAGCCGCACAAAACAATGCGACGCGCAAAATAGCGCGAGTGATAAACTGCATAAAACAGTGCGACGCGCAAAATGGCGCAGTAATACGCTGTAAAAAACAGTGCGACGCGAAAAATAGCGCGAGTGTGAACTGCACAAAACAGCGCGACCGCAAAATAGCGCGAGTGACAAACTGCACAAAATAGTCGGACGCGCAAAATAGCGCGAGTGATAAACTGCACAAAACAGTGCGACGCGCAAAATAGCGCGAGTGATAAACTGTAAAAAATAGTGCGACGAGCAAAATACCGCTAGTGTGAACTACAGAAAACAGTACGACGCGCAAAATAGCGCGAGTGATAAACTGTAAAAAACAGTGCGACGCGCCAAATAGCGCAAGTGTGAACTGCACAAAACAAGGCGGCGCGCGAAATAGCGCAAGTGATAAACTGCACTAAACGGTGCGACGCGCAAAATAGCACGAGTGATAAACTGTAAAAAACAGTGCGACGCGCAAAATAGCGCGAGTATGAACTGCACAAAACAGTGCGAAGCGCAAACTAGCGCGAGTGATAAACTGCACAAAATAGTGCGACATGCAAAATAGCGCTATTGTGAACTGCACAAAACAGTGCGACGCGCAAAATAGTGCGAGTGATTAATTGTAAAAAAATAGTGTGATGCGCAAAATAGCGCGACTGTGAACCGCACAAAATAGTGCGATGCGCAAAATAGCGCAAGTGATAACTGCACAAAACAGTGCGACGCCCAAAATAGCGCGAGTGATAAACTGGACAAAACAGTGCGACGCGTAAAATAGCGCGAGTGACAAACTATAAAAAACAGTGCGACGCGCAAAATAGCGTGAGTGAGAACTGCACAAAACAGTACGACACGCAAAATAACGCGAGTGTGAGCTGCAAAAAACAGTGCGACGCGCAAAATAGCGCGAGTGATAAACTGCACAAAACAATGCGACACGCAAAATGGCGCAGTGATACGCTGTAAAAAACAGTGCGACGCGCAAAATAGCGCGAGTGTGAACTGCACAAAACAGTGCGGAGCGCAAAATAGCGCGGATGACAAACTGCACAAAATAGTGGGACGCGCAAAATAGCGCGGATGACAAACTGCACAAAATAGTGGGACGCGCAAAATAGCGCGAGTGATAAACTGCACCAAACAGTGCGACGCGCAAAATAGCGCGAGCGACAAACTGTAAAAAAAAGTGCGACGCGCAAAATAGCGCGAGTGTGAACTGCAGAAAACAGTGCGACGTGCAAAATAGTGCGAGTGATAAACTGTAAAAAATAGTGGGACGCGCCAAATAGCGCGAGTGTGAACTGCACAAAACAGTGCGACGCGCAAAATAGCGCTAGTGATAAACTGCACAGAACGGTGTGACGCGCAAAATAGCGCTAGTGATAAACTGCACAGAACGGTGCGACGCGCAAAATAGCACGAGTGATAAACTGTAAAAAACAGTGCGACGCGCAAAATAGCGCGAGTGAGAACCGCACAAAACAGTGCGACGCGCAAAATAGCACGAGTGAGAACCGCACAAAACTGTGCAACGCGCAAAATAGCGCGAGTGTGAATCGCACAAAACAGTGCGACGCCCAAAATAGCGCGAGTGATAAACTGCACAAAACAGTGCGGCGCGCAAAATAGCGCGAGTGATAAACTGTAAAACATAGTGCGACGGGCAAAATAGCGCGAGTGTGAACAGCACAAAACAGTGCGACGCGCAAAATAGCGCGAGTGATAAACTGCACAAAACAGTGCGACGCGCAAAATAGCGCGAGTGATAAACTGTACAAAACAGTGCGGCGCGCAAAATAGCGTGAGTGATAAACTGTAAAAAATAGTGCGACGCGCAAAATAGCGCGAGTGTGAACAGCACAAAACAGTGCGACGCGCAAAATAGCGCGAGTGATAAATGGAACAAAACGGTGCGACGCGCAAAATAGTGCGAGTGATAAACTGTCAAAAACAGTGCGACGCGCAAAATAGAGCGAGTGTGAACCGCACAAAGTAGTGCGACGCGCAAAATAGCGCTAGTGATAAACTGCACAAAACTGTGCGACACCCAAAATAGCGCGAGTGATAAACTGCACAAAACAGTGCGACGCGTAAAATAGCGCGAGTGGTAAACAGTAAAAAAACAGTGCGACGCGCGAAATAGCGCGAGTGACAACTGCACAAAACAGTGCGACGCGCAAAATAGCGCGAGTGTGAACTACACAAAACAGTGTGACGCGCAAAATTGCGCTAGTGATAAACTCCGCGAAACAGTGCTACGCGCAAAATAGTGCGAGTGATAAACTACACCAAACAGTGCTACGCGCAAAATAGCGCGAGTGAGAACCGCACAAAACAGTGCGACGCACAAAATAGCTTGAGTGTGAACCGCACAAAATAGCGCGACGCGCAAAATAGCGCGAGTGATAAAGTTCACAAAACAGTGCGACCCGCAAAATAGCGCGAGTGATAAACTGTAAAAAACAGTGCGACGTGCAAAATAGCGCGAGTGTGAACAGCATAAAACAGTGCGACGCACAAAATAGCGTGACTGATAAACGGCACAAAACGTTGCGACGCGTAAAATAGTGCGAGTGATAAACTGTAAAAAACAGTGCGACGCGCAAAATAGCGCGAGTGTGAACCACACAAAATAGAGCGACGCGCAAAATAGCGCGAGTGATAAACTGCACAAAACAGTGGGACTCGCAATATTGCGCGAGTGAGAAACTGCACAAAACAGTGCGACGCGCAAAATAGCACGAGTGATAAACTGCCCAAAACAGTGCGACGTGTAAAATAGCGCGAGTGATAAACTGTAAAAAACAGTGCGACGCGCAAAATAGCGCAAGTGAGAACTGCACAAAACAATGCGACATGCAAAATAGCGCGAATGTGAGACACACAAAACAGTGCGATGTGCAAAATAGCGCGAGTGATAAACTGCACAAAACAGTTCGACGCACAAAATGGTGCGAGTGTTACGCTGTAAAAAACAGTGCGACGTGCAAAATAGCGCGAGTGTTAACTGCACAAAACAGTGCGACGCGTAAAATAGCGCGAGTGATAAACTGCACAAAACAGTGTGACGCGCAAAATAGCCCGAGTGATAAACTATAAAAAACAGTGCGACGCGCAAAATAGCGCGATTGATAAACTGCACCAAACGGTGCGACGCGCAAAATAGCGCGAGCGACAAACTATAAAAAACCGTGCGACGCGCAAAATAGCGCGAGTGTGAACTACACAAAACAGTGCGACGCGCAAACTAGCGCGAGTGATAAACTGCACAAAATAGTGCGACGCGCAAAATAGCGCGATTACGAACTGCACAAAACAGTGCGACGTGCAAAATAGCGCGAGTGATAAACTGTAAAAAACAGTGCAACGTATAAAATAGCGCGAGTGTGAACTGCACAAAACAGTGCGACGCGCAAAATAGCGCGAGTGATAAACTGTAACAAACAGTGCGACATCGAAAATAGCACGAGTGAGAACTGCTCAAAACAGTGCGATGCGGAAAATAGCACGAGTGAGAAATGCACAAAACAGTGCGACGCGCAAAATAGCACGAGTGTGAACTACACAAAACAGTGCCACGCGCAAAACAGCGCGTGTGATAAACTGCACCAAACAGTGCGATGCGCAAAATAGCGCGAGTGAGAACCGTACAAAACGGTGCGCCGCGCAAAATAGCGCGAGTGTGAACCGCACAAAACAGTGCGACGCGCAAAATAGAGCGAGTGATAAACTGCACAAAACAGTGCGACGCGCAAAAAAGCGCGGGTGATAAACTGTAAAAAACAGTGCGACGCGCAAAATAGTGCGAGTGTGAACAGCACAAAACAGTGCGACGCGCAAAATAGCGCGAGTGATAAACGACACAAAACGGTGCGGCGCGCAAAATAGTGCGAGTGATAAACTGTAAAAAACAGTGCGACGCGGAAAATAGCGCGAGTGTGATCCGCAGAAAATCGTGCGACGCGCAAAATAGCGCTAGTGATAAACTGCACAAAACAATGCGACGCCCAAAATAGCGCGACTGATAAACTGCACAAAACAATGCGACGCATAAAATAGCGCGAGTGATAAACTGTAAAAAACAGTGCGACGTGCAAAATAGCGCGAGTGAGAACTGCACAAAACAGTGCGACACGCAAAATAGCGCGAGTGTGAGCCGCACAAAACAGTGCGACGCGCAAAATAGCGCGAGTGATAAACTGCACAAAACAGTGCGACGCGAAAAATGGCGCAGTGATACGCAGAAAAAAACAGTGCGACGGGCAAAATAGCACGAGTGTCAGCTGCACAAAACAGTGCGACGCGCAAAATAGCGTGAGTGACAAACGACACAAAATAATGGGACGCGCAAAATAGCGCGAGTGATAAACTGCACAAAACAGTGCCACGCACAAAATAGCGCGAGTGATAAACTGTAACAAATAGTGCGACGCGCCAAATAGCGCGAGTGTGAACTGCACAAAACAGTGCGAAGCGCAAACTAGCGAGTGATAAACTGCAAAAAACAGTGCGACGCGCAAAATAGCGCGATTGTGAACTGCACAAAACAGTGCGACGCACAAAATAGAGCGAGTGATAAACTGAAAAAAATAGTGCGACGCGGAAAATAGCGGGAGTGAGAACTGCACAAAACAGTGCGACGCGCAAAATAGCGCGTGTGAACTCCACAAAAGAGTGCGACGCCCAAAATAGCGCGAGTGATTAACTGCACGAAACGTTGCGACGCGCAAAATAGCGCGAGTGATAAACTGCACCAAACAGTGCGACGCGCAAAATAGCGCGAGTGAGAACCACACAAAACAGTGCGACGCGCAAAATAGCGCGAGTGATAAACTGCACAAAACAGTGCGACGCAAAAAATAGTGCGAGTGTGAACCACACAAAACAGTGCGACGCGCAAAATAGCGCGAGTGATAAACTGCACAAAACAGTGCGACGCGCAAAATAGCGCGAGTGATAAACTGTAAAAAATAGTGCGACGCTCAAAATAGCGCGAGTGTGAACCGCACAAAACAGTGTGACGCGCAAAATAGCGCGAGTGACAAACGGCACAAAACGGTGCGACGCGCAAAATTGTGTGAGCGATAAACTGTAAAAAATAGTGCGACGCACAAAATATCGCGAGTGTGAACTGCACAAAATAGTGCGACGCGCAAAATAGCGCGAGTGATAAACTGTACAAAACAGTGCGACGCCCAAAATAGCGCGAGTGATAAACTGCACAAAACAGTGCGACGCGTAAAATAGCGCGAGCGGTAAACTGTAAAAAAAACAGTGCGACACGCAAAATAGCGCGAGTGATAAACTGTAAAAAACAGTGCGACGCGCAAAATTGTGCGAGTGTGAACAGCACAAAACAGTGCGACGCGCAAAATAGCGCGAGTGTGAACTGCACAAAGTAGTGCGACGCGCAAAATAGCGCGAGTGAGAAACTGCACAAAACTGTGCGACACCCAAAATAGCGCGAGTGATAAACTGCACAAAACAGTACGACGCGTAAAATAGCGCGAGTGATAAACTGTAAAAAACAATGCGACGCGCAAAATAGCGCGAGTGAGTACTGCACAAAACAGTGCGACACGCAAAATAGCACGAGTGTGAGCCGCACAAAACAGTGGGACGCGCAAAATAGCGCGAGTGATAAACTGCACAAAACAATGCGACACTCAAAATGGCGCAGTGATACGCTGTAAAAAACAGTGCGACGCGCAAAATAGCGCGAGTGTGAACTGCACAAAACAGTGCGAAGCGCAAAATAGCGTGGGTGACAAACTGCACAAAATAGTGGGACGCGCAAAATAGCGCAAGTGATAAACTGCACAAAACAGTGCGACGCGCAAAATAGCGCGAGTGATAAACTGCACAAAACAGTGAGACGCGCAAAATAGCGCGAGTGACAAACTGTAAAAAACAGTGCGACGCGCAAAATAGCGCGAGTGTGGACTGCAGAAAACAGTGCGACGTGCAAAATAGTGCGAGTGATAAACTGTAAAAAACAGTGCGACGCGCAAAATAGCGCGAGTGTGAACCGCACAAAACAATGCGACGCGCAAAATAGCACGAGTGAGAACCGCACAAAACAGTGTGACGCACAAAATAGCGCGAGTGAGAACCGCACAAAACAGTGCAACGCCCAAAATAGCGCGAGTGATAAACTGGACAAAACAGTGCGGCGCGCAATATAGCGCGAGTGATAAACTGTAAAAAATAGTGCGACGCGCAAAATAGCGCGAGTGTGAACAGCACAAAACAGTGCGACGCGCAAAAATAGCGCGAGTGTGAACCGCACAAAGTAGTGCGAGGCGCAAAATAGCGCGAGTGATAAACAGCACAAAACAGTGGGACACCCAAAATAGCGCGAGTGATAAATTGTAAAAAAACAGTGCGACGCGCAAAATAGCTCGAGTGTGAACTACACAAAACAGTGCGGCACGCAAAATTGCGCGAGTGATAAACTGCACGAAACAGTGCTACGCGCAAAATAGCGCGAGTGATAAACTGCACCAAACAGTGCTACGCGCAAAATAGCGCGAGTGAGAACCGCACGAAATAGTGCGACGCGCAAAATAGCGCGAGTGTGAACCGCACAAAACAGTGCGACGCGCAAAATAGCGCGAGTGATAAACTGCACAAAACAGTGCGACACGCAAAATAGCGCGAGTGATAAACTGTAAAAAACAGTGCGATGTGCAAAATAGCGCGAGTGTGAACGGCATAAAACAGTGCGACGCGCAAAATAGCGCGACTGATAACCGGCAGAAAACGGTGCGACGCGCAAAATTGTGCGAGTGATAAACTGTAAAAAACAGTGCGACGCGCGAAATAGCGTGAGTGTGAACCACACAAAATAGAGAGACGTGCAAAATAGCGCGAGTGATAAACTGCACAAAACAGTGGGACTCGCAATATAGCGCGAGTGAGAAACTGCACAAAACAGTGCGACGTGCAAAATAGCGCGAGTGATAAACTGCACAAAACAGTGCAACGTGTAAAATAGCGCGAGTGATAAACTGTAAAAAACAGTGCGATGCGCAAAATAGCGCAAGTGAGAACTGCACAAAACAATGCGACACGTAAAATAGCGCGAGTGTGAGCCGCACAAAACAGTGCGACGCACAAAATAGCGCGAGTAATAAACTGCACAAAACAGTGCGACGCACAAAACGGCGCGAGTGTTACGCTGTAAAAAACAGAGCGACGCGCAAAATAGCGGGAGTGTTAACTGCACAAAACAGTGCGACGCGTAAAATAGCGCGAGTGATAAACTGCACAAAACAGTGCGACGTGCAAAATAGCCAGAGTGATAAACTGTAAAAAATAGTTCGACGCGGAAAACAACGCGAGTGAGAACTGCACAAAACAGTGCGACGCGCAAAATAGCGCGAGTGTGAACTCCACAAAACAGTGCGACGCGCAAAATAGCGCGAGTGATTAACTGCACAAAACAGTGCGACGCGCAAAATAGCGCGAGTGACAACAGCACCAAACAGTGCGACGCGCAAAATAGCGCGAGTGATAAACTGCACAAAACAGTGCGACGCGTAAAATAGCGCGAGTGATAAACTGTAAAAAACAGTGCGACGCGCAAAATAGCGCGAGTGAGAACTGCACAAAACAGTGCGACATGCAAAATAGCGCGACTGTGAGCCGCACAAAACAGTGCGACGCGCAAAATAGCGCGAGTGATAAACTGCACAAAACAGTGCGACACGCAAAATGGCGCAGTGATAAGCTGTAAAAAATAGTGCGACGCGCAAAATAGCGCGAGTGTGAACTGCACAAAACAGTGCGACGCGCAAAATAGCGCGAGTAACAAACTGCACAAAATAGTGGGACGCGGACAATAGCGCGAGTGATAAACTGCACAAAACAGTGCGACGGGCAAAATAGCGCGAGTGATAAACTGTGAAAAACAGTGCGACGCGCCAAATAGCACGAGTGTGAACTGCACAAAACAGTGCGACGTGCAAAATAGCGCGAGTGATAAACTGCACGAAACAGTGCTACGCGCAAAATAGTGCGAGTGATAAACTGCACCAAACAGTGCAACGCGCAAAATAGCGCGAGTGAGAACCCCACAAAACAGTGCGACGTGCAAAATAGCGCGAGTGATAAACTACGCAAAACAGTGCGACGCGCAAAATAGCGCGAGTGATAAACTGTAAAAAATTGTGCGACGTGCAAAATAGCGCGAGTGTGAACAGCATAAAACAGTGCAACGCGCAAAACAGCGCGAGTGATAAACAGCACAAAACGGTGCAACCCGCAAAATAGTGCAAGTGATAAATTGTAAAAAATAGTGCGACGCGCAAAATTGCGCGAGTGATAAACTGCACAAAACAGTGGGACTCGCAAAATAGCGCGAGTGATAAACTGCACAAAACAATGGGACTCGCAAAATAGCGGGAGTGATAAACTGCACAAAACAGTGCGACGCGCAAAATAGCACGAGTGATAAACTGCACAAAACCGTGCGACGTGTAAAATAGCACGAGTGACAAACTGTAAAAAACAGTGCGACGCGCAAAATAGCGCAAGTGAGAACTACACAAAACAATGCGACACGCAAAATAGCACGAGTGTGAGATGCACAAAATAGTGCGATGCGCAAAATAGCGCGAGTGATAAACTGCACAAAACAGTTCGACGCACAAAATGGCGCGAGTGTTACGCTGTAAAAAACAGTGCGAGTATTAACTGCACAAAACAGTGCGACGCGTAAAATAGCGTGAGTATTAACTGCACAAAACAGTGCGACGCGTAAAATAGCCCGAGTGATAAACTATAAAAAACAGTGCGACGCGCAAAATAGCGCGAGTGTGAACTGCACAAAACAGTGCGACGCGCAAAATAGCGCGATTGATAAACTGCACAAAACGATGCGACGCGCAAAATAGCGCGAGCGATAAACTATAAAAAATAGTGCGACGCGCAAAATAGCGCGAGTGTGAACTACACAAAACAGTGCGACGTGCAAACTAGCGCGAGTGATAAACTGCACAAAATAGTGCGACGCGCAAAATAGCGTGATTATGAACTGCACAAAACGGTGCGACGCGCAAAATAGCGCGAGTGATAAACTGTAAAAAACAGTGCGACGCGGAAAATAGCACGAGTGAGAACTGCACAAAACAGTGCGACGCGGAAAATAGCACAAGTGAGAAATGCACAAAACAGTGCGACGCGCAAAATAGCACGAGTGTGAACTACACAAAACAGTGCCACGCGCAAAATAGCGCGAGTGATAAACTGCACCAAACAGTGCGATGCGCAAAATAACGCGAGTAAGAACCGTACAAAACGGTGCGACGCGCAAAATAGCGCGAGTGTGAACCGCACAAAACAGTGCGACGAGCAAAATAGCGCGCGTGATAAACTGGACAAAACAGTGCAACGCGCAAAAAAGCGCAAGTGATAAACTGTAAAAAATAGTGCGACGCGCAAAATAGTGCGAGTGTGAACAGCAGAAAACAGTGCGACGCGCAAAATAGCACGAGTGATGAACGGCACAAAACGGTGCGGCGCGCAAAATAGTGCGAGTGATAAACTGTAAAAAACAGTGCGACGAGCAAAATAGCGCGAGTGTGAACCGCACAAAATCGTGCGACGCGTAAAATAGCGCGAATGATAAACTGCACAAAACAGTGCGACGCCCAAAATAGCGCGAGTGATAAACTGCACAAAACAGTGCGACGCATAAAATAGCGCGAGTGATAAACTGTAAAAAACAGTGCGACGCGCAAAATAGCGCGAGTGAGAACTGCACAAAACAGTGCGACACGCAAAATAGCGCGAGTGTGAGCCGCACAAAACAGTGCGACGCGCAAAATAGCGCGAGTGATAAACTGCACAAAACAGTGCGACGCGCAAAATGGCGCAGTGATACGCTGTAAAAAACAGTGCGACGGGCAAAATAGCGCGAGTGTGAACTGCACAAAACAGTGCGACGCGCAAAATAGCGTGAGTGACAAACTGCACAAAATAGTGGGACGCGCAAAATAGCGCGAGTGATAAACTGCACAAAACAGTGCGACGCGCAAAATAGCGCGAGTGATAAACTGTAAAAAACAGTGCGACGCGCCAAGTAGCGCAAGTGTGAACTGCACAAAACAGTGCGGCGCGCGAAATAGTGCGAGTGATAAACTGCACAAAACAGTGCGACGCGCAAAATAGTGCGAGTGATAAACTGTAAAAAACAGTGTGACGCGCCAAATAGCGCGAGTGTGAACTGTACAAAACAGTGCGGCGCGCAAAATAGCGCGAGTGATAAACTGCACAAAACGGTGCGACGCGCAAAATAGCACGAGTGATAAACTGTAAAAAACAGTGCGACGCGCAAAATAGCGCCAGTGTGAACTGCACAAAACAGTGCGAAGCGCAAACTAGCGCGAGTGATAAACTGCAAAAAATAGTGCGACGTGCAAAATAGCGCGATTGTGAACTGCACAAAACAGTGCGACGCACAAAATAGAGCGAGTGATAAACGGAAAAAACTAGTGCGACACGGAAAATAGCGCGAGTGAGAACTGCACAAAACAGTGCGACGCGCAAAATAGCGCGAGTGTGAACTCCACAAAAGAGTGCGACGCCCAAAATAGTGCGAGTGATTAACTGCACGAAACATTGCGACGCGCAAAATAGCGCGAGTGATAAACTGCACCAAACAGTGCGACGTGCAAAATAGCGCGAGTGTGAACCACACAAAACAATGCGACGCGCAAAATACCGCGAGTGATAAACTGCACAAAACAGTGCGACGCGCAAAATAGCGGGAGTGATAAACTGTAAAAAAAAGTGCGACGCTCAAAATAGCGCGAGTGTGAACAGCACAAAACAGTGCGACACGCAAAATAGCGCGAGTGACAAACGGCGCAAAACGGTGCGACGCGCAAAATAGTGCGAGTGATAAACTGTAAAAAAAGTGCGACGTGCAAAATAGGGCAAGTGTGAACCCCACAAAATAGTGCGACGCGCAAAATAGTGCGAGTGGTAAACTGCACAAAACAGTGCGATGCCCAAAATAGCGCGAGTGATAAACTGCACAAAACAGTGCGACGCGTAAAATAGCGCGAGTGGTAAACTGTAAAAAAACAGTGCGACGCGCAAAATAGCGTGAGTGATAAACTGTAAAAAATAGTGCGACGCGTAAAATAACGCGAGTGATAAACTGTAAAAAATAGGGCGACGCGCAAAATCGCGCGAGTGAGAACTGCACAAAACAGTGCGACACCCAAAATAGCGCGAGTGTTAGCCGCACAAAACAGTACGACGCGCAAAATAGCGCGAGTGATAAACTGCACAAAACAATGCGACACGCAAAATGGCGCAGTGATACGCTGTAAAAAACAGTGCGACGCGCAAAATAGCGCGACTGTGAACTGCACAAAACAGTGCGAAGCGCAAAATAGCGCCGGTGACAAACTGCACAAAATAGTGGGACGTGCAAAATAGCGCGAGTAATAAACTGCACAAAACAGTGTGACGCGCAAAATAGCGCGAGTGATAAACTGTAAAAAACAGTGCGACGCGCAAAATAGCGCGAGTGTGAACTGCGGAAGACAGTGTGATGTGCAAAATAGCGCGAGTGATAAACTGTAAAAAACTGTGCGACGCGCCAAATAGCGCGAGTGTGAACTGCACAAAACAGTGCGACGCGCAAAATAGCACGAGTGATAAACTGCACAGAACGGTGCGACGCGCAAAATAGCACGAGTGATAGACTGTAAAAAATAGTGCGACGCGCAAAATAGCGCGAGTGTGAACTGCACAAAACAGTGCGACGCGCAAACTTGCGCGAGTGATAAACTGCACAAAATAGTGCGACGCGCAAAATAGCGCGATTGTGAACTGAACAAAACAATGCGACGCATAAAATAGCGTGAGTGATAAACTGTAAAAAACAGTGCGACGCGGAAAATAGCTCGAGTGAGAACTGCACAAAACAGTGCGACGCGCAAAATACCGCGAGTGATAAACTGCACCAAATAGTGCGACGCGCAAAATAGCGCGAGTGAGAACCGCACAAAACAGTGCGACACGCAAAATAGCGCGAGTGTGAACCGCACAAAACAATGCGACGCCCAAAATAGCGCGAGTGATAAACTGCACAAAACAGTGCGGCGCGCAAAATAGCGCGAGTGATAAACTGTAAAAAATAGTGCGACGCGCAAAATAGCGTGAGTGTGAACAGCACAAAACAGTGCGACGCGCAAAATAGCGCGAGTGATAAACGGAACAAAACGGTGCGACTCGCAAAATAGTGCGAGTGATAAACTGTAAAAAACAGTGCGACGCGCAAAATAGCGCGAGTGTGAACCGCACAAAGTAGTGCGACGCGCAAAATAGCGGGAGTGATAAACTGCACAAAACAGTGCGACACCCAAAATAGCGCGAGTGATAAACTGCACAAAACAATGCGACGCGTAAAATAGCTTGAGTGGTAAACTGTAAAAAAACAGTGCGACGCGTAAAATAGCGCGAGTGAGAACTGCACAAAACGGTGCGACGCGCAAAATAGCGCGAGTGTGAACTACACAAAACAGTGCGACGCGCAAAATTGCGCGAGTGATAAACTGCACGGAATAGTGCTACGCGCAAAATAGCGCGAGTGATAAACTGCACCAAACAGTGCTACGCGCAAAATAGCGCGAGTGTGAACTCCACAAAACAGTGCGACGCGCAAAATAACGCGAGTGATTAATTGCACGAAACAGTGCTACGCGCAAAATAGCGCGAGTGATAAACGGCACCAAACAGCGCGACGCGCAAAATAGCGCGAGTGAGAACCGCAGAAAACAGGGCGATGCGCAAAATAGCGCGAGTGTGAACCGCACAAAACAGTGCGATGCGCAAAATAGCGCGAGTGATAAACTGCACAAAACAGTGCGACGCGCAAAATAGCGCGAGTGTGAACAGCACAAAACAGTGTGACGCGCAAAATAGCACGAGTGATAAATTGTAAATTGTAAAAAAATAGTGCGACGCGCAAAATAGCGCGACTGCGAACCGCACAAAATAGTGCGACGCGCAAAATAGCGCGAGTGATAAATTGCACAAAACAGTGCGACGCGCAAAATAGCGCGAGTGATAAACTGCACAAAACAGTGCGACGCGTAAAATAGCGCGAGTGATAAACTGTAAAAAACAGTGCGACGCGCAAAACAGCGCGAGTGAGAACTGCACAAAACAGTGCGACACGCAAAATAGCGCGAGTGTGAGCCGCACAAAACAGCGGGACGCGCAAAATAGGGCGAGTGATAAACTGAACAAAACAATGCGGCATGCAAAATGGCGCAGTGATACGCTGTAAAAAACAGTGCGACGCGCAAAATAGCGCGAGTGTGAACTACACAAAACAGTGCGAAACGCAAAATAGCGTGGGTGACAAACTGCACAAAATAATGGGACGTGCAAAATAGCGCGAGTGATAAACTGCACAAAACGGTGCGACACGCAAAATAGCGCGAGTGATAAACGGTAAAAAACAGTGCGACGCGCAAAATCGCGCGAGTGTGAACTGTAGAAAACAGTGCGACGTGCAAAATAGCGCGAGTGATAAACTGTAAAAAACAGTGCAACGCGCCAAATAGCGCGAGTGTGAACTGCACAAAACAGTGCGACGCGCAAAATAGCACGAGTGATAAACTGCACAGAACGGTGCGACGCGCAAAATAGCACGAGTGATAGACTGTAAAAAATAGTGCGACGCGCAAAATAGTGCGAGTGTGAACTGCACAAAACAGTGTGACGCGCAAACTTGCGCGACTGATAAACTGCACAAAATAGTGCGACGCGCAAAATAGCGCGATTGTGAACTGCCCGAAACAGTGCGACGCACAAAATAGAGAGATTGATAAACTGAAAAAAATAGTGCGACGTGGAAAATAGCGCGAGTGAGAACTGCACAAAACAGTGCGATGCGCAAAATAGCGCGAGTGTGAACTCCACAAAAGAGTGCGACGCCCAAAATAGCGCGAGTGATTAACTACATGAAACATTGCGACGCGCAAAATAGCGCGAGTGATAAACTGCACCAAATAGTGCGACGCGCAAAATAGCGCGAGTGAGAACCGCACAAAACAGGGCGACGCGCAAAATAGCGCGAGGGTGAATCACACAAAACAGTGCTACGCGCAAAATACCGCGAGTGATAAACTGCACAAAACAGTGCGACGTGCAAAATAGCGCGAGTGGTAAACTGTAAAAAACAGTGCGACGCGCAAAATAGCGCGAGTGTGAACTACAGAAAACAGTGCGACGTGCAAAATAGCGCGAGTGATAAACTGTGAAAAACAGTGCGACGCGCCAAATAGCGCGAGTGTGAACTGCACAAAACAGTGCGATGAGCAAAATAGCACGAGTGATAAACTGCACAAAACGGTGCGACGCGCAAAATAGCACGAGTGATAAATTGTGAAAAACAGTGCGACGCGCAAAATAGCGCGAGTGTGAACTGCACAAAACAGTGCGACGCGCCAACTAGCGGGAGTGATAAACTGCAAAAAATAGTGCGATGCGCAAAATAGCGCGATTGTGAACTGCACAAAACAGTGCGATGCGCAAAATAGCGCCAGTGATAAACTGTAAAAAAAAGAGCGACGCGGAAAAATAGCACGAGTGAGAACTGCACAAAATAGTGCGACGCGCAAAATAGCACGAGTGTGAACTACACAAAACAGTGCGACGCGCGAAATAGCGCGAGTGATAACTAAACTGCACAAACAGTGCGACGCGCAAAATAGCGAGAGTGAGAACCGCACAAAAACAGTGCTACGCGCAAAATAGCGCGAGTGAGAACCGCACAAAACAGTGCGACGCCCAAAATAGCGCGAGTGATAAACTGAACAAAGTGCGACGCGCAAAATAGCGCGAGTGATAAACTGTAAAAAATAGTGCGACGCGCAAAATAGCGCGAGTGACAAACGGCACAAAACGGTGCGACGCACAAAAGTGCGAGTGATAAACTATAAAACAGTGCGACGCGCAAAATAGCGCAAGTTTGAACCGCACAAAAGTGCGACGCGCAAAATAGCGCGAAGTGATAACTGCACAAACAATGCGACGGCCAAAATAGCTCGAGTGATAAACTGCACAAAACAGTGCGACGCCCAAAATAGCGCGAGTGATAAACTGCACAAAACAGTGCGACGCGTAAAATAGCGCGAGTGGTAAACTGTAAAAAAACAGTGCGACGCGCAAAATAGCGCGAGTGAGAACTGCACAAAACGGTGCGACGCGCAAAATAGCGCGAGTGTGAACTCCACAAAATAGTGCGACGCGCAAAATAGCGCGAGTGATAAACTGCACGAAACAGTGCTACGCGCAAAATAGCGCGAGTGATAAACTGCACCAAACAGTGCTACGCGCAAAATAGCGCGAGTGAGAACCCCACAAAACAGTGCGACGCGCAAAATAGCGCGAGTGTGAACCGCACAAAACAGTGCGACGCGCAAAATAGCGCGAGTGATAAACTACGCAAAACAGTGCGACGCGCAAAACAGCGCGAGTGATAAACGGCACAAAACGGTGCGACCCGCAAAATAGTGCAAGTGATAAATTGTAAAAAATAGTGCGACGCGCAAAATAGCGCGAGTGTGAACCACACAAAATAGTGCGACGTGCAAAATAGCGCGAGTGATAAACTGCGCAAAACAGTGGGACTCGCAAAATAGCGCGAGTGATAAACTGCACAAAACAATGGGACTCGCAAAATAGCGCGAGTGATAAACTGCACAAAACAGTACGACGCGCCAAATAGCGCGAGTGATAAACTGCACAAAACAGTGCGACGTGTAAATAGCGCGAGTGACAAACTGTAAAAACCAGTGCGACGCGCAAAATAGCTCAAGTGAGAACTGCACAAAACAATGCGACACGCAAAATAGCGCGAGTGTGGATGCACAAACAGTGCGATGCGCAAAATAGCGCGAGTGATAAACTGCACAAAACAGTTTCGACGCACAAATGGCGCGAGTGTTTACGCTGTAAAAAATAGTGCGACGCGCAAAATAGCGCGAGTGTTAACTGCACAAAACAGTGCGACGCGTAAAATAGCGCGAGTGATAAACTGTAAAAAACAGTGCGACGCGCAAAATAGTTCGAGCGATAAACTATAAAAAACAGTGCGACGCGGAAAATAGCAGGAGTGAGAACTGCACAAAACAGTGCGACGCAGAAAATAGCACGAGTGAGAAATGCACAAAACAGTGCGACGCGCAAAATAGTGCGAGTGTGAACTACACAAAACAGTGCGACGCGCAAACTAGCGTGAGTGATAAACTGCACCAAACAGTGCGATGCGCAAAATAGCACGAGTGAGAACCGTACAAAACAGTGCGACGCGCAAAATAGCACGAGTGTGAACCGCACAAAACAGTGCGACGCACAAAATAGCGCGAGTGATAAACTGCACAAAACAGTGCGACGCGCAAAATAGCGGGAGTGATAAACTGTAAAAAACAATGCGACGCGCAAAATAGTGCGAGTGTGAACAGCACAAAACAGTGCGACGCGCAAAATAGGGCGAGTGATAAACGGCACAAAACGGGGCGGCGCGCAAAACAGTGCGAGTGATAAACTGTAAAAAATAGTGCGACACGCAAAATAGCGCGAGTGTGAACCGCACAAAATCGTGCGACGCGCAAAATAGCGCGAGTGATAAACTGCACAAAACAGTGCGAGGCCCAAAATAGCGCGAGTGATAAACTGCACAAAACAGTGCGACGCGTAAAATAGCGCGAGTGATAAATTGTAAAAAACAGTGCGACGCGCAAAATAGCACGAGTGAGAACTGCACAAAAACAGTGCGACACGCAAAATAGCGCGAGTGTGAGCCGCACAAAACAATGGGACGCGCAAAATAGCACGAGTGATAAACTGCATAAAACAGTGCGACGCGCAAAATGGCGCGGTGATACGCCGTAAAAAACAGTGCGACGCGAAAAATAGCGCGAGTGTGAACTGCACAAAACAGCGCGACCGCAAAATAGCGCGAGTGACAAACTGCACAAAATAGTCGGACGCGCAAAATAGCGCGAGTGATAAACTGCACAAAACAGTGCGACGCATAAAAAACCGCTAGTGTGAACTGCAGAAAACAGTGCGACGCGCAAAATAGCGCGAGTGATAAACTGTGAAAAAACAGTGCGACGCGCCAAATAGCGCGAGTGGAACTGCACAAAACAGTGCGATGCGCAAAATAGCAACGAGTGATAAACTGCAATGCAAAAACGGTGCGACGCGCAAAATAGCACGAGTGATAAATTGTAAAAACAGTGCGACGCCAAAATAGCGCGAGTGTGAACTGCACAAAACAGTGCGACGCGTAACTAGCGCGAGTGGTAAACTGCAAAAATAGTGCGACGCGCAAAATAGCGCGATTGTGAACAGCACCAAAACGTGCGACGCACAAATAGCGCGAGTGATAACTGTAAAAAAAAGTGCGACCGGAAAATAGCACGAGTGAGAACTGCACAAAACAGTGCGACGCGCAAAATAATCGCGAGTGTGAACTACACAAAACAGTGTGACGCGCAAAATAGCGGGAGTGAGAACCGCACAAAACAGTGCGACGCGCAAAATAGCGCGAGTGAGAACCGCACAAAACAGTGCGACGCGCAAAATAGCGCAAGTGTCAACCGCACAAAACAGTACGACGCCCAAAATAGCGCGAGTGATAAACTGAACAAAACAGTGCGACGCGCAAAATAGCGCGAGTGACAAACGGCACAAAACGGTGCGACGCACAAAATAGTGCGAGTGATAAACTGTAAAAAACAGTGCGACGCGCAAAATAGCGCAAGTGTGAACTTCACGAAATAGTGCGACGCGCAAAATAGCGCGAGTGATAAACTGCACAAAACAGTGCGATGCCCAAAATAGCGCGAGTGATAAACTGCACAAAACAGTGCGACACGTAAAATAGCGCGAGTGGTAAACTGTAAAAAACTGTGCGACTCACAAAAATAGAGCGAGTGAGAACTGCACAAACGGTGCGACGGCGCAAAATAGCGTCGAGTGTGAACTCCACAAAATATGCGACGCGCAAATCGCGAGTGATAAACGCACGAAACAGTGCTACGCGCAAAATAGCGCGAGTGAGAACCCCACAAAACAGTGCGACGCGCAAAATAGCGCGAGTGTGAACCGCACAAAACAGTGCGACGCGCAAAATAGGGCGAGTGATAAACTACGCAAAACAGTGCGATGCGCAAAATAGCGCGAGTGATAAACTGTAAAAAACCGTGCGACGTGCAAAATAGCCCGAGTGTGAATAGCATAAAACAGTGCAACGCGCAAAACAGCGCGAGTGGTAAACGGCACAAAACGGTGCGACCCGCAAAATAGTGCAAGTGATAAATTGTAAAAAATAGTGCGACGCGCAAAATAGCGCGAGTGCGAACCACACAAAATAGTGCGACGCGCAAAATAGCGCGAGTGATAAACTGCACAAAACAGTGGGACTCGCAAAATAGCGCGAGTGATAAACTGCACAAAACAATGGGACTCGCAAAATAGCGCGAGTGATAAACTGCACAAAACAGTACGACGCGCAAAATTGCGCGAGTGATAAACTGCACAAAACAGTGCGACGTGTAAAATAGCGCGAGTGACAAACTGTAAAAAACAGTGTGACGCGCAAAATAGCTCAAGTGAGAACTGCACAAAACAATGCGACACGCAAAATAGCGCGAGTGTGAGAGGCACAA